>JAQFYR010000386.1:0-13193 GCA_034694985.1 Campodea silvestrii
TTTCTCTAACATGTGTTGTACTTTTTCAACTGGATTCAGTCTATAAAACACAACTCATTGCCAGGTATGAGTTTATACACTATAGTAATATTTTCCATTTAAACGTGCTAAATTTTATTGTAATCCAGTTTGGGGCATTCAACTTTTTATAAATGATTGTTATACATTATTCATTTATTCCTTTTGATGAATGACTACATTACAAATATTTTTGACGAAAACCCCAATTTACCAATGTTTTCTTCGGTATATTACGAAACCGTTTTTTAAATACGTTGAGCTCAATAATTTTAATTCCAATATCTGTCAACAATTAGAACAAGTACAATCTATTTTATTTCTCAAAATTGTTATCATCGTCCTCACTCCTCAGGATTTCTCATTTACATTACTTTTATATACACTATCTATGAGTTACTGGCAGTTCAATAATGTTTTCGAAACATCAATCCCTTAAATTTTTGCAAATGGCTACGTCGTATCGCCTACATACAGAAAAATAATTGCGGATTATAATCTATTTTCGTAAAAATGAAAAATATTGAAAGGTATCAAATGACACAAGCCCCTTATTTTCCCAATTAAAAATATATCTTTGATATAGTAATGACTATAGCATTCTAATACGCTGTAAACTAATACGAATACCAACTACACAGCAAAATAACGAAGCCATACAGTATCAACCTGACGCCAGTCATCGAGTATTAAATTACATGTTGCTTCACAAAAATAAAATGAAACTCAATTCTAATTACAAAAACAGAACATCAAAAAAGGATTTTCCTAGAACACAATTTTCCTCCTATACTCGGTGATATTTTTAGTCCAAAGTATTCTTGCAAAAAGGAGAAAAAAATAGATGTGAAAACTCTCCACGACCTGTTTTTGAAAAAGTGTATAAAAACAGTTTTAATAAACAAGTTTTCCTCTCTTTTTGGTTACAACCACGGGCAGCCTTATGAGCATAAAATTGCAATTACTACCCCATTCAAACTTTGACTCAAACTTTAAATAGAAAAAGGTTCAAAACATGAAAAAATAATATGGAAAAAAGAAATTAATACATTGTTCCATTGCCTACCCACCCGGAGCTATTGAATAAGTCCTAATTAGCAAGGTGCGTTTTTCACTGAAAGAATGAACTTTTCAATAATTCATAATTACGTATACATCGTCTATAGGATGTGGGGAGAATGAATGCTGTAATTGTTTGGAAGTTTTAGTAGAACCATTACAAAGTGTATTGTTGTGTTATTTGCGTGGGGGGATATTTCTGGAATTTTCGATGTAAATAGTTGTATTAGAACTGCGTCAAAAATACGACGTGGGTGTATTTTCATTTGTATGAATTGTGGTACGTTTTCGTAAATATGATGTTCGAAGGTTACTTTTAAAACAAAATTAGTCAAGTTTATATTTTCCGTATTATTGTCGTATTGAAAGAAAATTTAATTTTATAATTTATATTTTGCTGGGCATTTATTTTGGACAATTGAAACCACGTCAAGCATATCCCCTCCGAATACACCTACATATTTGGGTGTATTTGGGTATCAGCAGAAACTCAGGTTTCCACTGCATCCGGTGAGAGGTCGAGTCCAGAGGTGGGACTTATTGACGACACTCCGCTCCACTCCACTCCAGAAGAAGCTCAGAAGTAGTCGAAATAACTCCGCTACACTCCATAGCCGCATCCACTCAAATACATAACACAACTCCAACTCCACTCTGAGATAAAGCACAAAACATAACTCCACTCCAGACTCTGGAACAAAATGTCACTCCACTCCAACTCCACTCTGAAGTCGTAGTGTGAGTGAAGTTAGAGTGGAGTGCAGCTTTCCGAGTGGAAACGGAGTGGAGTTGTCCCACCTCTGGTCGAGTCCGCTCTCATGATCTTATGCAGTCAAATATGCTGTAGTTGCGGTGCGGGCCGTAGTCGTGCTTTTCCACAATTTCGTATCCTGCAAATTAAATTTATCTGCGAGAGGCACTAATACACTATATTCCCATATGTTATACGTCCCGAAATCAAATTCTATGTTTTTAAATAGTTTCTTCTAATTTTCATTTGTTTCCAAGAGAAGTAGTTTTCATTGACACAAATATTTTCACATGTTTCCAGAAAGTACATCAGTGATACAGGTACTGTCGCTTCGAATTAATGTTTCTGGAGTTCCAATAAAGTTCAGACATTATAATATTTTTTATTTATAACAGACATTTCAACTTTATTTGTAAAAATATATTTTAAAAGAAAGAAATGGCAAGGAATCATAAAAGTCGTCATTACTCATCACATTAAAATTTCAACTTAACAAAGCCGATTGTGTTTGAAAAAACACGATATTTTCATCGGAAACAATACATAATTATGCAGCTACTGCTTAAAAATAAAACCTCATAATACAATTTCCTGAACAAAATCAGATCTCCTTTGTTTTCCCTTATTTCTTTCCCATTTAACAAAAACCCTATTTACATTTTTTTCCCTTCCCTTAAAAAAGTTGAATCTGCTTTTTGAAATACGCGTTCTTTCGTTCCTCCAGGGGGGCAAGTAATCATTAGGGTAATCGTAGCAGTGTGGGTTCGACGTTCCTGGATCAGCTCCAAAATCACATGTATGGGTAATTAAATTTTGGCAAACGCACAAGAAATGATGTATTCAAATCTGCATGATTCCGCAATTAAAAGAAAAACGCACTTCAACCCCCGGAGGGACGGTGGGGGGGGGCGAAATGGGCGGTGGTAGGCGGTGGGTGATGTTGGAAACAGACTCCTTGGTGGAGATAAGTTATTCTGTAAGTAGGGTTCATATAATTTTATGATAATTGTTTGATGAGTTATGATAGATTTTAGTGTGTTCTTAGTTCTCATTCTTCTGCTATTTTCAGTTTATTTGAAGTTTTTCATTTGTTTGGGTGGGAAATTTTATTGACATATTATATTAAGCATGATGAGGATTTTTTTTCAAATATTTTATTAGAAGCTTAAAACTATAATGTGAGTCTAAATTTCTCGCTGAGTCCCAATTATTATTTCCCAAAATCCAAACATCACAGAAGACGTGATATATTCCAAAAGTGAAATGCAGATAAAAACGCCGCCAAATTGAATTCAGTAAGAAATTTCAATATATCAGGGCAGGGAATGTTACATCCAATTTTGTAACCTAACCGCTATGAATCATCAATGTTTCAGTGCTTATCAGCGAAAAACAAGTGACAGTGCTTAACTAAGTTGTAAAAGATCAAAAGGAACATACAGCATAATTTTGTAATTAATATACTGCAAATTTACAGGCAAGCGGAACTGTTTCCGGTCAGAACTTTTCCCGTCAATTAACGGAAACCCAGTTTCTTTACAAAAAAATACCCATAAAGTAACAAGGACTCCATTGTAATGGCTACATTTGGATACGGAGCAGTCCTTGTTATTTTACAGATTTTTTTTCGGAAAAGAACTGGATTTCTGTTAAGGAAACGTTCTGGCATCAAAAAGTTCCGTATTCCATTAAATTTGCTGTCTTTTTTTACGGTGTATATACGTAGTTGTTTACAATATGTCATTTCTTTTCCTATAAAAATCAATTTAGCAATAAAGTACCCGTAATGATCAGATAATGATACCCTAACGCCTATCAGTAACGAATTTCATAAAATTTTAGTTGCCTTCATATTCCGAAACATGGTAACTTGTTGGTTAAAATAACAAAATCAGTTACTTCCAGTGATGTATTAGCGAAAGTGGATAAAATCATTATTTGGATTATTAGATCGATTAATTGCGAAACAAGAAATCATACTTTCAAATCTGTCTATTTCCTGTGAATCTGTATATCAATTATATTATATTCTGAACACCACTCTACCAAAATAAAACGCCATAGGAAAAACCAAAAAATCCCATTATCATTTTCCATTGTATCGTTTTGAATTTATTCGACAGCAATTCTCAAACCAAAACCAAAGATCAAAACAGTAAACATATTTCATTCCGGACTCAACCACCCTTCTGACTTTTCATCCCAACTAATACCCCTAAAACTCTCCAACGAAGCTCATTTCCTCCCCAGTGTTAAATCAGCTCCTTTTCTCACCTGCCTTGTTGCCTGCCTGCCCGGTGCAGTAATGAATAGGCGATGCACTAGCAAAAAGATAAAACTCGATTTAAAAACCTTTGATGTTCCTTCTAGTGCATTTTCCAATACTTTTGTGCACTTGAGTCTATTGGGCAAATAAGTCGTTTACTGGATCCTATTACCGCCTCGCTTTATGAGTCTTTCGTGCGAATAGTGAAAGAGCAGCAAATTCCATTAACACTGTGGAAAGCCTTTTGAAGTCCACGTAAGGGGAGGGGGGAGATAGTGAGCCAGTTTTAAAAGGGGGGAAGTAGGGTGGAGAAGGATGCTCATTAGACTCCGAGCTTGGTGAGTAAGGATTACTTTTAATTTATAATATGGAGCTCAGAATTCGTGATGGAGCGTTTTGTTTGTGTCTGTTCTTTTTTAGTTTTCTGTTTGGGTTGGTTGTATAATCTTTTGACATTTAAAAAAATGGAAGCAATGCTTACGCTTGATTTTTTCGGTGACATAATAGCATGGAAGGAATTAGATACTGTATTTCGGAGCTGTTCAGCTTAATACGGTATGTTTTGTACCAATGAAATAAAAATATTGGAAGTTATCAAAACACACTTTTTTTCTTCGTTTTTTTTTTAATTTATACTGGACAACATATCAACTGATTTTTGTTAATGGATATATACATTGAGTTGAATGCAGTTCTTTTACCTAGATATTTTGCATCTACGAAAGTTTAGTTTATATCAAATAATATAGATACTTACATTAACGAGATTTGCTAACTGAATGATACCATATTTTGCATTAAATTTGAAATTAAAACAAATTTATTTACCTCACGAATAAAAACCAAACAATTGATTGGGCTATAATTATTAATAGCAGTCGCTTCAAAAGCCGAACTTGATTAAAACTTCAACAGTTGCTAGAGCTTTTATAAGCACATGTTTAAGCAATAGGGTATGGGAATGGGTTCATGAATTTGAACAAGTAGGTCTAAAAGTTATGATTGTGAGTAATCAAGCATCAAAATGTAAAAACAATATTTGGAAATCTCACAAAGTGTTCAACCTATTATTCAAAAATACGTTGTACCGTTGCCTTGAAAAACAGGTCGTGACTACCCTGCTGAAAACTGATGACAGATTGAGTAAAGAGATGCAGTAGTTTCCATATAAACGGCCTCCTTTAACAAAGAAATGACGTCATTCTGAGATCACAGCGTAAATTTTGTTTTTTTCAGGGGGTCACGTGAGACGTGACCACGATGTTTGCTTTTTCAGAAATTAAAAAAATATATTGGGTGATCTATAGAAATTGTGTAAACTTCGAAATGAAAGAAATGGAAATTTCCACACCCTATATTACTTGAAAATTAGGTCAGATGACATTAGTCAAAATAATATTTTTACTTCTCAGACTGCATTGAATCCACTGATAAAACCCAGGTTCATGGAATGCTTTTGATTCCACGTTCTTTGTTTAGGAAGCGATTACGATTTCTCTGAAAAACAAAACAATTTACAACACAACTTCCCGAGAACTGACATTTTATCAACTTCCAAGAAAACTCTCATTTCTTAACCCCCAAGACTCCCTTCCATCATTTAATTCAACGAATCCTCAAACCACCTCGAGATCCATCATTTCCTCAACTCAACTCACATCCTCTTCCCTCACCACAAACCCATTTCCTCAAAATAATCATTTCCATACCCATCACACAAAACAAAAACAAACCTAAGAAATAATCCCAGCCTCCCCCCCACCCCTATCTCCGAAACATGGACCAATCCGTACGAAAAAAAGAGCAGCAGTTTGAATTGAGATGTGAAATAAGAACAAATTGTTTTGCTTGGATCCCTGCTGAGGGCAATAAAGAAGGGCTTTGGAAAGGCCTCTGTTCTGGATTGCACACAAGTGGTTCGTAACCTCTGTCTTTGATCGTGTGGAAAAACAAGGGAAGGATTTGATGGAATCCCTGTTGATGACAGATTCTATCGTTTTGCCTGGTTATGTTAGCGGGTCTGAGAAGGAATTGAAGCAGCATGTGATTTCACTGCGAAGGGGGGAGGGGGGGATAGAGTGAGATAGTGTCTGGGCTGGGGGTAAGATTGGATCAGGGTTGAATTCGTTGGGTTGTCAGTGAGGGAAGGCTGGTATCTCGGGTTGCGTAAAGGTTGTACTGTGAAATGTACAGGTTTGGAATGGTTGGAGAAATGAATGAGGATCTGCAATTATTGCTTCGGTAACGGAATCGATAGCTTGTTAACTGCCCGTTTCCACTGTGTGAAATTAGGGTGAAAAGTTGGTAACAAAGCAGATGACGGACATTTGGATGGCTGGAAAGTGACACTCCAGGACATGAATTTGAGCGTTGAATATTTTAATATATTCACGATAAATATTGAACTCTGAAAATCATCTCCCGGAATGCCACTTATCAATCATCCAAAGATTGGTCGTCTGCTTTTTCACCCACTTTTCAATTTAAATTCATCCAGTGGATACGCGTACTGAAAGTTCTAGTAACGGCTTGAGTTTTCAACCAATTTCTGAAGTATTTCTCTATAAGAGGAGAAGTCGTTCTTGTTTACGACTTGAAGCGTATTCTGAAACATTTAAGTAAAAGCTAGGAGACCAAGCAATTGCTTCGATTTCGATCATTAGGGTCAATGATGAGTACATGTACCTTAATATTATTTCACAAAATTGAAAATCAAAGTGTTTTGAATAAGTAACTATGGAAAAGGAAAGTAACTTGCTCACATACAGTGAAATGGGTTATTCAGTGCTACCAATTTCACTTTCAATGATAACTCATCAGATCCATATACTGTATATGTATTATCATAGGTCGGGTATTACTATTACTCAGCCATATAGTGAATCTCCACCTGTTACATAATTATAATGGTTCTGAAGATGTCTTTTTGAAGCAAGAACTTGTAACTCTTCATGACATAGAAATCTATATACGAGGTCTGTTCCGAAAGTAATGAGACTGGATCTGGTACGCGGGAACCGGTAAGTTTACAACCATAATGAGAATACCAGTTCAGAGCATCACATCTCGTCTACAACTGGTGAAAACTTCAGCCCGATATAATCATCAGTTCACGAGAAATCCTGGAAAGAAGAAGGATATGTTTGCTAAGCACGTCATTAAGTAGTAAACCCAATGCATTTTTCTCTTATTCATGATTTTTGTTCTTTCTCATTTTACACATAGTAACATGATCCTCTTCACGATAATTTACCCCTGACATCTACACAAATGCACCAACTATGTATAATATCCAGGTTTTATGACATGAGCGAAGTCATCCGTGAGCTGGATTGACATGGCTGGTGCAGATCTTTGAATTGAGCCAATTCAAAAAAGCTGTGGCCTTTACTTTGTCAAGTCGTTCCTCGGTAGAAATAAAGCATCTGGTAGTCCTTCGTTCGCCCGTATTTTTCAGATGTAGCTCCTGACTTGTTTCTGAATTTAAATTGAATTCAAATTAATTATCAAATTCCCTGTCATTAAAATCTGCACCAACCATGTCAAAAGTGTTAAAGGATGGTGACTTCGCTAGTTTCGAGCAACCTGGATTGGCTGGATGTTACAGATTTTTGGTGACGGTTTGAAGATGTCAGGGGTAAATTATCGTGAAGAGGATCATGTTACTATGTGATAAATGAGAAAGAACAAAATCATGAATATTTAGAGAAACATGCATTGGGTTTACTATTTAATGACGTGCTTAGCAAACATATCCTTCTTCTTTCCAGGATTTCTCGTGAACTGATGATTATATCGGTCTGAAATTTTCACCAGTTGTAGATGAGAGGTGATACTCTGAACTGGTATTTTCATTATGGTTATAAAGTTACCGGTTTTTGCGTACCAGATCCAGTCTCATTACTTTCGGAACGGACCTCGTATACTACAGAGATGGCAACACTTGAAACATTATTATATTCCGTGTTATGGTCTTATGGAGCATGATCACGATTGATTTTAATGCCAGATGATCAGAAATGTTATGATTTTTTTTATATTCCGTATTTTTACAATATGTAGTTACTACTTCAAATTAAGGATTAGAAAAGGGTGAAAATTATAATATGTGCCAATTTTAAGCGTCTGCCATTTGTAATGCGAGTATTAACAATTATTGAAATTTCGTTACCCATATTGTATTAAATATCTTATTAACAGTTTAAATTTACAGTAACACAAAACAGGTTAGCAATTATATAAAGAATCAAATTTATTGGCTGTATCAAATGTTAACTTATCACGTTTCTTGATTTATTTTAGCGTTTTTGGTGACTTGTGACCATCGTTACCCCGAGTACATATAATTTTGCTCTTCTGAACTGCTTGCAACATGATAGTATTTGTTGATTATGATACCGGTAACACAAACACAATGATAATTTGGAGAAATAAAAATAACAAAGGGTATATACAGAAAATTGGTTAAACAAAAATAGCAGATGCATACCGTAATATAAAGCACTTCAAAGGAGAAACAAAACAAAATATATTTTTTCTCTCATTACTTTCATAACCTACATATATTATTTACCATAATGTGGAAGTAATATTTCATTCCAGCATTCATTTGTAGTATTAATTATAACTACACTGATGAAGCTCCAATTTAAAATTTCTATTCATAAAGGATATTGTCTAATATCTCAAACAACACGGCATTATTTAAATGCAAAAGAGCTTTTAAAATTAGCATACTTTATATAAATAGTTGATGTTTTTCTGTTTCATGTAAGCTCATTTTAAAAGAGAAGTATAAATAGTGTGTTTTTTTTCTCGGAAAGTTGGTAAAATGACTGCACGCGTTCTCTCTGTGAAATGAATTTGTAGGCTGTTTTGTTTAATAATGTATAGGATAGAAAAAGAAAAAGGAGTCTGTATAAATACATGACCCAGATTCGGATTGGTGAATATTTTGTTTCATACTGCGTACTGTAAGTATTTCAACTCAATTGTCACATCTACACCGACATGACTGTTGTAATGAATCTATATAGTTCTCTCGTTAGAAGAATAATCTTTAATATTTAAGGATGCTTAACTAAATTCTTCAGTGAGTTCAGTCCAACTTGTGGTTTCTGATATTCAAGCTCCGATTATTATTTGCACAACAAATAAATTTCAACAGTGTATTCCAAAACGATTTCAAAGTGATTTAAACTGGTATCGCGAAAAAACGTAGCCGAAAGAATGTAGCACGAAGAAACGTTCCAGAAAAAACGTAGCTACGAAAAAAACATCGCAAAAAATATATTAGATTACGTCAAAATAAGTTGAGACAGCTTATATTATGTTAACTTAGGATGGGTCAGGTTAGTTTAGGTTCAGTTCTGTCAGGTCAGCTTAAGTTAACTTAGGTCAGGTTAGGTCAGATCAAGTCAGGATGGATGAAGTTAAGTCAAGTTAGGGCAGGTGAGGTGAAATTAGACTAGATTAGATGAGGTCAGGTAAAGTCCTACACAATTACGTAAGGTGTGAGAATTCTCATCTTGCATCGTGTTGTCAGTTTATCTTAAAATAATCGAATCCAACTACCATTCCTGAAACAACTTAAACATTATTAAATTCCGAACAGCGAAATAAAACCTTGTCGAAGAACACTGTCAGTTATTTATCACACTTACACCAACACCCAATATTTGAAACTCAAAATAACTCCTATTGTTTCCACATATCACAACATTATTCTCTCTCCGTGCAGCAATAGCTTCTGTGTATAGCTTCCATTTCACTAATATGTTCTATTTTTGGTCAGCACCCAGCTAGGTCATAATTACATCCATGTCATTGGAGAAACCGCAATATACATTTCCGAGATACATCCTGTCAACAGAGTAATTAATACTCCGTAATGGCGGACCAGTAGTTCGGTCAAAGTAAAACTTTATCAAATTTCCTGTGTTTACCAAAACATCCTCGGTTCAATGTACCGTGTATACTATAAAATAAGTAAATTAAATTATTTTGTGTTATATATGGGATATGTTCAATATTTTGCGATGGCATGTAAGTATTGTTTCTATATTATACAATGAGCTTCAGAAATGGGAATTTAAACGTTTCAGAAGAAAGATAGAAATATGGTCCAAATCCGGTCTTCCATATGCAGAAGGTATACTTAGGGTTTTGATACTGAATTTCCAACATACTGATTATCAATGAGTAACAAAAACACAGAACAAACGTTTTGAAAATTAAAAAAAAAAAAAAAAAAAAAGGTAGCAAACAATTATTGACACTGTGAAGTTCGTGATTTTTTTATTACTTCTGTCGAGCCGTTACGATAATACCAATATCATGGAGGAGGCTGGTCATTTAAAGGGACCGCGTACGTAAGATTCAGAGAAAGTTACTTGACAGCGCTGTTAAGCAAGTGACAAATAGTGGGCAGAATCAGATAAACGAGAAAAAATTAAATATTTATATTCCGTGAAAACTCATTGCATGGAAATAAAAAATAATGACGGAAGATTACGTAGTATATATTTTGATAACTTTCCGAAAAAAAATTTTTTTTTATTTGCACGGCATCATTTTTACTGTCGTCTGATTCTCCGATGAGTTTCATCTACACGAAACTTGGAGTTAAGGTCCTCGCGATTCCGTATAGTGGTATATCGCTAGTGTCATCAAGGGACGACATGGTTTTGGTTAAATATAAAAATTAAGTATGAAATGTGTACGGAAAAATCAAATAGTGTTAAAATAATTTGTCCGAACAGCTAATACGTAATTTTCTGTGGCAACAGCTTAATTTCGCTCGCTATAAGGCGTCAACTAGTTTCATGACTATCTACTTCTAGGATTTGATAATATACTCAAGATACAACTACAATAATGTTAAATTAAAGATACCCATGTCTGGATTAACACTCTCTTGAAAATAATATCAAAGCATTTTTAAATGAAAAATATAATGAGTGGTTCATTTTTGTTCGATATAATTATACTTTCTGAAATTTTTACACAACTTTATATTGATTTCAAGATATAACATTTGTTGCAAATCAGTATTTTGAAATGGCTTGGGGTACAATTAATATTACAGGTCTGTGAAGCTCAATATATAAGTTTTAATATAACAAAGTTTCTATTATAACATCAGCAGGTCAAATTAATTTTCCATGATGTTTCATATACAAACTTTATGTTAGCAACTTATGTTTTATTTTTCCACACTTCATGTCATGCTTAATGTGCAAAACTTACTTTTTAAATATCAACAATTTTAAAAGAAGGTACGTGAAATAACAAAAATTAACGGAATCAGCTGAAGTATGTTGCAAACAACTGAAAATTACATATATTAAGTATTTCAGATGGTCAAAAATTTATTCATATATGAGCTATTGTAAGTTTTCGCTTTCCCATGTAATGTTACACAACAGAGAACAAAAAACACTTGTAATAACCACAATAACGAATATCCTTTCTAACAATATTCAACTCTCCACACACACTCATGGAGAGAAAAAGCAAGGGGGAGAAATTTAGATAATATTTGAGTGTGAAGAACTTCATATGACAGCAGCAAATGACATGAAAATATTGGTTCTCTCAGCAGAACAGCTGTCCATGCAGAAATCATGCTCCAAATAGACATGAATAGGATATTTCTCTTCTTCATATTCAACTGACAATGGGAAAATTACACTTTTCCCTTTTCGGTGTTGGATGGATATGTACATGTTGTAATAGAGTGTGAAACTTTGAGGGGCTAATAAATGAGGAAAATGACTGCCTTTGACTTCTTGTTACACTTGACAGTTGTTAAAATGAGTTTTTTTGGTTGGGTTTCATTTGTTTTTGTAAGGTGTTTGGTCAGAAATTGTACAAATGTGTTTTCTTTATCAATGTCAGAATCTTAAGTGAGTCGTTTCCTTTATGTTTATATGATTTTTACTAGAAAACGGTATGCATAAAAATAGAAGAGTATATCCGGGTAAAAAAGAACCTTTGTCCGAAAAGTTGATTTAATGTAAAATAAGATAAACTGAATTTGACCAAGGCCTTTTATGTGGAAATAAACCATGATTTCGACGGCGATTTTTGATGTACAGTAGTTTAGCCTGTGTTTGTAAAACTTGTTATGCTCATTGGATAGATTGGAGAAATTCAATCAAAAATAACGGCTCTAACATTATTTTTGACTGTTCGGGACAAAGACCCTCTTTGCTGTATACTATTCAACACTAAATACCTAAAATATCTGCTTGCATGTACATGTAACTAGCAAGAGAATTCCGGCTTATACTGCCGAATTCGTTCCATTGTGTACAGTTTGTTTCCAAATTGAAGAGTACGGTTAATAAATACAGTGTGAGTTCGCAACATGTGCAGATGCGCTCGGAAATGATAATATGGGAAGAAGAAGAATCGTAGCTAATTGTTTTCTGAAGGGGATTGATCCAAAAATGTGGTGAAATTTAAGTGAAAATTCTCGTTTTTATTAGGAAATATACAGCTAGCTTTAAATCAATTTTAAAGATGATTTTCAAATTTCCCTTGATTTTTTTTAGCGTTTCAGCAATGTTTCATCAGATTAATAGTTTCTAAGAGGAAAGTCGATGAATTAATACCATTATTCGAATACTAGAAGACAAAAGCTAGAGACCGTCATTCTCCTGAGTACGGTATAACATAGGAAATAAGCAATTTTATTTGTCGTAAAGTATAACTATACGATCCTACGTGAAAAAAATTAAAAGCATCATCTACGTTATAAATAAACTCTCCAATTCCACTTTGACTAGCATCACACAAAAAACATAAACAACCGACGACATTCTTAAACCAAGACTAAATTCTAAAAAAAAAAACATCTTCACTCCATTCGCTCCTATACATTCCACCATAAGAAAGCTCCTTCTCTCCAGAGCCCTGATGAGAAACTGAGAAAAAAGCTTCTTTGTATCTTCATTGTAAGACTAAAGAGTCTACTACAGCAACTGAATCAAAAGACAGCCTCAACGAAAGGACCAACTCTTATCACTCTTCAATGACTTTTTTGGCTGCTTTTTCGGTTCTTTTGGTTCACAGGGAAAAAACAGATCAGCTAAA
>JAQFYR010000387.1:0-13174 GCA_034694985.1 Campodea silvestrii
ACTTACCAGAGGATAATTGGGTAAATACCAATATAGCTATAAAAATGAAAAGGACGTGAAGTTCGTTCCGGATGTATTCCGTAATTAGCATTCCTATATTGGAAAACGTGATATACAAATTAAATAGTAAATTAAGGTTTGTTATTAACGGGCATCATTACATTAATTTAACAACAATTTAAGATAAAGAAAAAAATTGTTCTCCAGCGGGAATCGAACCCGGCGCCTATCGGTTTAGCCTCAAGCGTGCAGACCACTACACTATGAGAAGCCAGATTTTCTCTCCGTCTTAAACAGTACATACTGCAACACCATATAGAAGCAAATGAAATTTGCACAATCTGAAGGATGAAAGTATACTAGGATTTGACTGCAATCAGTGCCAACTCATATTTATGTTTAATTTATGTAATGATACTTGTTAATAACAAACCTTAATTTACTATATACGGAGAACATTACATGACTTTCTTATAACTTAGATTAAATTAAATATGTTTTATACATCCAGTATTAAAATATGTCCTTACCTATAACTGAGCCCCAAATTGCAAGTAATACTAAATAAATGAATGCAAAAATGAGTGACCCTTTAATTTCAACATCATACACAAACATCGCCCCAATTGTTACGCTTATCTGCACGACTGCAAGTATTACAAAAGATACTCCATGTGAGAGAAGGATGAGAGATTTGGACACACCTGAAAAAATAAAAACGTCTCAGTTGGAGATTCATTTTTATAGTTCTATTTTTCAAATATTGCTGAAATGGTTGGGGAGAAATATCTTCTTCTACTAACGACGTACTCAGTATTTTTCGGTATTTTGTTTTACTAGTTTTTCACGAGGAATGAGGCTGATGTTGATTATAAAACGCTTTTAAATTAGATAAGCGAGTTTTTTTATTTCTATAGAACAACAGAGCTTTATGGTTTATGGTATAGTGCCTCTGATAAACTATCCTTATTATATTAATAAAATTTGGCTTTTCTATTATATTTATTTCATATTGCCAAGAAGCAATCTTTCATAAGATTTAGACTATTAATTTGATCACTAACACGACGCAATGCCACTATCTAGTTTGGTCGTAGTAGATTCACCATCATTGAAATGAATAAATATTAAAATGTTCAACAAAACTGTGACTGTTCTTAAATTTATTCTTAAATTTATTCTTAAATCCTGCTGTGTTTATAGAGTGAGAAGCTTTTACAACTAATTACGAAAATTTATGAGACAACCATGTACACTGTACATTTTGTAAGACATCAGTTTTTTTAAGTTAAGGAAATTCAATAAACTTTGTATATTTAATTCATTTTGTGTTGTTTGCAATGACTGCAATGTGCCAATGAACCATTATTTGGAAAGACTGGTCAGTTTTTCTCCATCTAAATACGTGGGACTAAGCTCATTTTCAACTTTCAATTACTCAGCTATTTACTAGTGGAATTAAACAGTTTTTATGCCAGAAATGCAGTAAAAGATCTTAGCTTTATGATGGAAGTGAAATTAATCTGTTTAAATGGACATTTATTAGTCAAAATCAAAAACAATTTATATAGCTAAATGATCCGTTTAAAAGTGAAAAGTTACAATCTTTGGGAATTTTTTCCATACCTTTAAATTAATGGAATCAAAAAATAAAAATATATCCATAATCTGCAAGACTACAACTTTCTGAGGCTGTTTTTGAGCTTATTCGCCATGTGTTTAGATGGGAGAAAAACTAACCTGTCCTTCCAAAATAATGGTCCGTTATAAATATGTACATACATTCAAAATCATGTTTTACATTCAGCAGTTACTGAGATGGATTGCATTAAAGCTGAGATTGAATAAATAAGATACACTGAGTTATAAATTTCCAAATCTGGTTTGTCAGTTGAAAGAACACGCCAACGGACGCATGCTTGTGTTATTTAAATAAAAATGTGTCCAGAACAAAACCTTACCTGTTGGGTATAATCTCACAAGGATATTTGCTTTGTATTCGTCAACTAGAATCAATCCAAAAAATCCAGCTGTCACACAAACGCTCACTCTGTTGAAAAGAAAATTAAAGGAGAAATAAAGTTTGTAAATATCAAAGTCGTAGTAGATTCACAACAAGAAAACTTAGATTAAATCTCTCTGTCTTTCTTTGCAACCGATTTACACTATTTTAATATTTAATGTAGAAGATATGAAACAGTGCCCTTGTTGCAAGAGCCATGTGGCGGGAGAAATTTCTGTAACTACTTTCAGATCCAGTTTGCTAAGGGTAGCTTGATAAATCGGTTTCTGACAATGGGGTCGAACAACAACATAAACAGAAATAATTCTGATCGAAAAAGATAATTTAGAACGTACTCATTTCGCTACTGATCGTTTGGTCCATAGCGATAGTTCCATTCCCCAATTGCGTCTCTCACCTCTGATATTTCAGCGCCTTCTATTTAAAATATGAAAACATGTAGTGAAACACTGCAAAGAGATTTAATTGAACGTTTTTTTTGTTGTAAATCTACTCAGACTATGATGTTTACAAACATTAATTCTCCTTAAACAATATTTTTTCACTTCTATTTGTTGCAGGTGCAAAAAGTTTTTTTGTATATTTAACCAATTTCTTGAAATTAACTTTCTTAAATTATATGGAAAATTGTATGGTTGATCGTTGTTGGATCTGCAGAACTTATAATCATTGAAGAATTGCGGAAGTCACGTTGTTTCTTATTTATTTTAAAATACTGAAGTTCAAATTAAGGTGTTGTAACAAATATTATTTCCATGTACTAATATCTTAAACTGCTGGTGATTTGTCGTGGGTTTTTTTGTGTGTCAGTATAGTAAGTTAAATCTATAACTCCGCATCCACATCCACAACATTTTATTTGTAGCTGGAACTCTCTTTGGATTCTTCCATTCAGAACGCGCTTCTTCCATTCGTCCACGATTTCCGAGGACAGTCTCCGAATTCAGTCAAATGATCTATAGGTCGAAATTCGTTCCCGATTGTGTCCCAGATTTCTGATTTTAGGAACAGAAAAAGAAATCAGAAATTTCCTTCCACATTATTCGAAGAAATGTATTAAAATGAGTTCATTGACTATGAGATCGAAAAATTTAAGTGTGTCGCGCTGAACGAATTCCTATACTTACTATAATATATTATGAATGTCATTTCTCTTTCTTATGTCACTGTAACTACTATTTAATCATTAGGTTATTGATATATGAATGAGCTGGAAGAGCCTATTATTTTTTTTAAAATTTGATTAAATTTATCTCTGTTCTGGTTGACATATTTCATAATAAAGCTTGGCTACATCTCTAAGGGAAATGGAACTTTCGACTTAAAAAGAGAATGAAAAACTTTATTATTTTAGAATATTTACATAAACTGACCTACCAAAACAAATACTTAGTGCAAAATAAAAATCCCGGTTCATGGTGCCTCTTGATTCATTATTAAATAAAGAAAGGCATTTTCACAATCATTAAAAGAAAGTTGAAAATAGAATTGTATAATGTTGCAATTTTCGTACATGTATATATTAATTAGTGCCAATAGCACTAGAATCAACATTTTTGACATGATCATCTGGAAGATAAAATTGCCTGTTGAAATGGCCATGTATATTGACATTTGACACTATACTATAAGGAGCCCCTCAAAAAAGTGGTGTTCCCGAAAACGTCGAAAAATATAATTATGGTCACTTTACATGTACTTCTAATACATATAGCTGATAGAAAGCTGATACCAGCACCTCACATTCTTGAAATTTAGGGAAAATGATGAATTGATATGACTGATAGATCCGCAGTGCTTTAATGATAATTGTGAAAGATACGTTGTTTCTTACTTAATAAGAAATACTTACGGTTAAACAGAGTTATTTTTTAATATTACTTGTTACTGATGCATGGGATAGAAGACCAATTTTATTGGTTCTAATGTCGCTAGTTAATAAGAGCCATTTATTATTTTCTATGTGTCAGAATATTATGGTAAAACTCAAATAACTGTGCACCCACATTCACAATGTTTATTTGTATACCTGGAATCTCTTCAGACTCTGCAATTCAGAATGTGCTTCTGATATTTACAGTGCACAACGTATACCTGATTTACTGCTTTATTTGAGTATATAAAAGTATTTATATATCATATATCAGTATGTCTCATATATAAAATTATATCTACATTAGTCCATAAGGTTGTCCATGTTTCCAGGTTATTTTTCGTTTTGAAAACGACGTCTCAGAATAATTTCTGATTTTTGCTGTTTGGAGTTTTCATTAGCATGACTAATATTTGAATGCATTATTTATTGGCCGCGTTTGCAACCATGTAAGAGTCCAGCACGAATTATTAAAAAAATTCCTTAATTTTTTATTTGTTTGAAGGCAGTTTTAACTATGATCAGAAATTGAAAATTCAATTCGTTGCCATTTTCCTATACGCATACTAATCCGCCATCATGAAAAAGTTGCAGTTGAAACAGTTTTTGAATTGTACCTCTCAAACGGTTAAAATTATGATCAAAAATGCTTCCAACAAGAAATATAGAGAACAAAATTTGTGAAAAGAAAGGTTCCCATATATACTATAGCCGTTTAGCTTAAAACCAATTTTCAGTTCGGTGTATTCTGACACCAGCAGATATTTTGATCTTTTTTTCTAAATACATCCACGTTAAACTGACATAGTGTAGATTGTTTGTCTTTGAGATTGTAATAAAATGAATTGAACACAATTAAAGTGAGGGGTGTGTTCCAATTCAAGGCAAGGCAGCTTCTCGCCTCCTTCTAGACAGCGAGCTTCCAATGGGGCTGTCAGATTGCGGTCACATGACCACTTTTAGACGTCTTGAGGCTGCCTAAACGTTGAATTGGAACACAGGGCTGGTTACCCGCAGTTGAGATACGAGCATACGAAATATATAATATAGTGGATGTATTTCCCAATATTGCATCCCAACAACCAATATCAAAATCACATGACCAACGTTATGCTCCCACATGCGTGAATCAACGTCAATGGTATACTGTACCAATAAAAAGGAGTTAAGTCAACATTCAAACTTTTATGTACACCATTCGTATTTTTAAACCGCCCACTCTGAAATTTGTAGATTATTAGGTTTGTTTTTGTGGTGCTTCGTAAGTTTAAAAATTACTTTATGCAAATATTTTTGTTCACTTACTTTGTGTATGTTAAAACAAAATAATTTTATTATATATTGGGATTGACATTAGCCTCGTTTTTAAAGTCCACAGCTTTTTCCATCAAAGGGTTCCTATAGGCTTATGATCACATGATTGTAGAGATGAAGGATTCTAAAAACACCTAATTTCAAATTATCAAGGCAGATTTTCTACGCTCATGATTTACCCTTACAAAATATGCCAATTTTTGTCCCTTTCCTAGCCAAAATAGAGTGAAATTAATCCACAAAAGAGCAAACTTGACGCAACTCAAAAATTACTTCCCGCCACCTCGGTTTTTTCTGTCGTTTGCTTCAATCTGTAGGCTCCGCCCACTCTCCAACAACTCCACATAAAAAACAGGTGGAGAGTTGAACTACTCTCCGGATTTTGACGGCAGCTGCAATCTGAACCCTTCAGAAAAAAGCGCATACGGGTTTAACCCGGAGACTTCGCGGAGAGGAAATGTAGACTTTAAAAACAAGGCCACTGTAACTGTATACGGCATCCATTAGAGTTTATACTCACGCTGCTAATAATCCCGTGAATATTATTGGGGCGTAACTGTTGCTTCTTTGCGTAACAACAGGAGAAACTTCCTACATCGTATATAAGTATCTGTTAGTGTGAAAAAGTATCATTTTTTTCATTTTCATGCATAAAGACGTACCTTCATGACATATGGCTTTTGTTCGGTTAAGTTACAAAAACGCTGCATATCCTGGACTGATTTTCCTATTGCAGTCAATAACGATATCTTCGTATATTCTTTTAACACATAATCTGGAAATACAATATATATGAATAGGTTGAAGTTTTTAATGCGTCTATAGATAATATAAAAATTATTTATGTAATATAATTATGCTGGAAAAATTATGTTTATAACCTTCGTTAATTCAAGAATGAAAATCACCTGAAGGTAACTGAAATGATTGAGCCGCTCATGCTTGCTTTAATGCTATTGACTCAACTCTTTTTCAATGAAGAAAGGATAATTAATAAATTATTTTGTGAATTCTTCATGGCCAGCCGTAGTTTATCATTTGTGCCAAAAGTCAAAATTTATATATCGATTACGCTAAAAGTCATCTGCTGGAATATTGAACATATTCGTTTGATTACACACAGACTTTTCTCACCTGTTTCATCAAGTTGAAGTTGAATTTCAAATCCTACTAATGTTCTGCCGGTTTCATCAAGCCCATTATTGTGAATCATTCCGAATATATTCTGTGAAAAGCCTACTGGAAATTCAATAATACTTTTGATGTCGCCATTGTCAATGTCACCTTTAAGGACATCGTCTCTACTGCGGAATTTAGTTAGACTGAAACCTGCAGCTGTTCTTAAATCTTCGAGAATTCTGCGGAAGAATTTGTTAGAAATTTAGGTGGATTCAGTTGAGAAGAAAACATGTTGACTACAATCCATTTCACACGCTACGGTTTTCACCAGCGCCCATTCACGTACGGGCCCGTGGTACCAACGATTTTCCCCATTAGTCCACGATTCCCTCTTTACATGGTTATATTTCTGCCTGCAGTTGAATAATACCATCGGTTTCCCGTTGCATGAAAATTGCAGAAATTCTTTACTTTAACCAATTATGAGTTTATTCTTATTTTTTCAGTTTAAATATAGGTTTATTTTGGTAGTTGAACCTATTCTTGAATTTGCTAACTGTATGTACCCTACTGAAAGAGCAGGTGATAAACCTCAAGCAGATACCAGGATTTCAATATTAACATCACTTCGATTACCTCCTGATCTTGATAATCAAAAGGAGTTAGATGCTGTTTTGAGTAATATTAAACATATAGCAACACAAAAAGATGATAAAGTTATTAGTCCAATTTCAGAAGTGAAGAGAGTAGAGTGCATTAAACGTAGAGCAATACCTATTCTTATAAATTCGTCGGAGTGCGGAGTGGGAATAAGTGTATGCCCACGAGATGGATGTAAGCCTTTTTCACGTTTTGTTTTAGCAAGATTAAAACCTTCATTACATACATTGCTTCCCATGTGATGGATTTGAATCCCAAAACGAATGGTAAGATATTTGGTAGGTCTTATGAAAAACTACTGCTACAACACGTAAATAGATTTTTCGTTTGTTTATCAAAAATTGACTCAATAAAGAAATGTAGAGGTAAATTGGCATTTCCCGGATGGTTTATAAAATTTTATTACGGAACTAGAGATTGTATATCTGAAGTAATACAAATTAGCAGTTGTAAGAAATATGAATAGAATACGAACAGGGCCGTATTAAGGCATAGGCAACATAGGCAGCTGCCTACTGCGCCAAATTTCTTAGGGGCGCTTGAGCAAAGGAAAAAGAGAGAAAATACAGTCTCCTTATATCAGTCATAATTGTAACAATAAAACTAACAAAAACTGATGGAAAAACACTTTCTCATCCTAAATATGTATCGAATTTGCCCCTCGCTTCGCTCGGGATTTTATGCGTTTATTACGGCACTATATGATGTACGTTCTTGCATTTAGTCAAAAAATAAATTGTTTTTGAATGTTATATTATCAGTTAAAACTAAAAAGTTCACCTTTAGCAAGGAAGTTGAGTTGAATTTTGGCATGAGTATATCATAGACTGGGTAGATCCTGATGTCCGCAAGTCTGTGGACCTAGAAGTTATTACTTTAGTGAACTCCGAATGTCTCAGAGCTGCCATGTTTTATTTTCGTATTTCACTTGATGATAAAATGCAGTATTTAATAAGCTATTGCCTGTTTAACATTTTTTATCCCGTGTAAAAAATTACAATTTTTTAGCTTCACTGCTTCAGGAAGAAATCATTTGGGGATCAGCAAAGTGGCGGGAGTCGGGAGTCTCGGGACGTTCGACTGCTAGAAATACTGTCACTTTGGCTGATATTTTGGAACCGTTATTTTTAATACACTAAATTATTTTGCTACTCGTTTCATCAAAATAATGCTGTTTATCAGCAGAGTAGTGTATTGCACAAACCAAACAGTATATTTTCAGTCACTTTGCTTTTTTGCTTAGGAGAATAAAAACCGAGATTCAAGTAAAATTCTGAGTTTATAAGTGAGAAGTTGTATTTTTACTATTTGGTTTCTTTACTGAATTGAACCTATACGGTATATGTCTTTTGTCGTATTAAAATTTAAATTTACTATGTTTTTGGGGAGAAGAATGTGCATAGTCCAGAAAATACTCAGTTACAGATATTTGAAAGCAGTCAAAATCTCAAAAATGTAAGTGAAAGTTTGTTCTCGGAAACAGAAAATTTTTGCCTCTTGTACTTGCTTTGTAAAACCTATTTTAATCCAAAACATTTATCATAATAAAAAGATAGCATGTAGAAATTCCTGACAATATGAAAGGGTGGGGGCGCTCGAAATCATGTTGCCTAGGGGCGCAAAATATCTTAATCCGGGCCTGAATACGAATTCAACTTTAGAAATCATGAAGCTAATACAGTTGAGTTGTGATCAAATGAAATCCTACCAGCGAACAGATAGTAAATTATCGATTATAATAGAAGCCTTAGGGAAGGAGTATTCATATGAGCAGAGGGTACAGTTTAATTTGTGTGATTTTCAAAATATAAATCAGCCTATCATCTGATAGGATTTTGTATAAGTATTATGCTACTAAATTCCCAAGAAACCACGTTCAATCCACTGTGTTGGAAAGCGATTATAAAGCCTATTCTATCCCACTATTAAGTTTTCTCTTGAGCAAGTCAGTGGACATGTTGACTCTCAATCAACCTTTAATGTAGTCATCGGATCTTGCACTTGGGTGTATATGTTGCGAGACAAAACTGTACTCCAAAACCTGTCATGAATGCCATCTTCTATAATTCGTAAAGAAAACCTACCGTATGACCTGTGCGGCAGAAGTAATGTTTCAGAAAATGCAGACATGGCAAATATTGACTATATTGGGCCCTACTCAAAAAATTATAGCAGTGCTGAATATATTCTGATTATAAATGGTAATTGATCTGGTTACTGTTTTTTGTTTCCAGTGCCTGAAGGTACTAGTATAAATACCATAAACCAATTCAAGAAATCCCTGAAGTTTTGGAGCCACAAACAAGTAATTACAGATAATGCTCAAATATTAATTCAAGGTAATTTAGTTCTTTTTTTAGAAACTGAGCTTAAAATTACCACAACTCACCATTTGCAGCCTGGAATGACAAACCAGAAAGATTGAACAATACTATTAAGCAATTACTAATCGCCAATTTGAAAAACCAACGTTCATGGTCCCACCAAATAGGAAGCCTTGTTAATTCTTTAAAATATGGAGCTAGTAAATACTCAACAAACTAACTTCTCTTGGCTGGTCCCTTGATGCAGATTTAAAAATAAAATATGGAAATCATACAGTTAAATATTTTTCCGAAGACCCTCTTAATGTAGAACACATATTAAGCCTATCTGCTGATATGAACATACTAGCAAGAGAGAATATTACTGAATCCAGAGAAAATTCGAAATTTCAATTTGAGACTTGGTGACGTGGTCAAGATGTTCAACTTCAGCAAAAGGAATGCCATGGAAGGATATAGTAACAAGATAGGTTATGGGCCATTTAAGATGGTTAGTCAAACATCGTATAAGTTTTTTTATTGCCTCAGTGGATGATCTTGAAAGTAAATCCAACAAAGTGATCAATACAGTTTTGCAGAGAAGGCTTAAATGTGTGTATATTTTAATTATTCGTTGAACTCTGCACTCTCAGTAAGTTATTAACATCGTTATATATAATATTGCATACCGTACAGCAGTTGGCTTACCAACTTTAACATAATAGTTAAACTTCATTGTTATTAACTCACATACAGCTTATGTTTTCTCCAACACACACATCCTGTGGTGCAGTGCAGTATGGCGTAGCTACGTCACTGTTGATATAAGCAACTGGTACAGACCTCATTTTGCTTTGCAATGTTTCACAAATAATTACTGCGGTCAAAGATGGCAGAAGAAAATAATATGCTAGAAGCCTACAGAAAGAATAAATAAACGTGCTCATTAATAATTGAATTCTTGAAATGATTTATGTAAATTTTATTACCATTATTGTTGATTTGTTTAAGACTATAGTCTATTACATACTCACGCTTTATTTCTTAAAAGCACTTTCAAGTCTTTGTTGAACAAAAGCGAGAATAGTCGATTCCATGTTTGCTTTACTGATAAATTTTTGCAAATTTCCACCTTCTTATTTACTGGCGCATGATCAGGCAAATTATACGATATTTCAAATTCTATTTCATTTCTCTCGAGTTGTACTAAGAGGTCATCCAAGGTTGCAGCGTTGTATTCAGTTAGAAGATCTTTCGGAGGTCCGGCTGCAAGCAAATGCCCAGAGTGCATGTACCCAACCTATAATCCAGAAATAAATTAGTTATACAAATCAATATTCTTAATAATATTATTTCAACACTACCATATGTGCTTTTGTAGCTTCCTCAGTGTATTGTGTTGTGATTATTATTGTTTTATTTCTAACTTCAGTGAGGTGTAACAGTGTATCCCATATTCTGTGAAAACAATCATTCAAAGTCTGAGATATCGTCACAATGTCATATTTAAGGAGTGGGTTTAGATTAGTGAATAGACCAATTAATCGGTTAACCGATTATTAAAGGAATGAATTAAACGGAGTTTTGAACGGATTATTAAACGGAATTCAGGAATCTCGAACTCCACAACGATCGAAAGGTCTTAAAATGACGATTTCTTAAAATGTAAAATACTTAATATTACGATGTGAGAGATAACTCTACCTCTACGTACGTTATTTTCTCTATACTCGGACATATTAGAATTCGATGAATTTGTTACACGTTATACGCTTGTCATATTTCATATCTGGCGCAATTGACAATACTAAACTACAGTATATATATAAATATATATATATATATATATATATATATATATATATATTCAAACTTGGCGCAATCGAAAATATTTCCATTTCGCGCAAAGGCGCAATTGAGATAGATTCTCTTTATTACTGTTCGCTGACTTTTTTTAACGCAGATACGTTATGTTTAGCACATATTTTTTTATTATTATTAAGAGTCTTCCGGAGTGGTGCCCCTTAACCGACACTAAAAACGAGGTTTTCTTACTATAAAAAGATTAAAAAGATGTTTATCAAAATTCTGAAAAGTGGGGGAAATTTTAAATTGTACAGTATATACTGTAAGTACGTTCTTTCGAAATTTCGATTTCTTGCGTACAGTCAGAGCTATTTAGATAATAAAAACCGTATTTTATTATACTAATGGTGACGGCTATATACCAATAAAATATTGAAATTTCGAAAGAACGTACTTACAGTACAGTATATACAATTTTAAATTTCCCCTACTTTTCAGAATTTTGATAAACATCTTTTTAGTCTTTTTATAGTACGGAAACCTCGTTTTTAGTGTCGGTTAAAGGGGACCACTCCGGAAGACTCTTAAGTAGGCTACCTAAATTAGCAAAAATAATAAGTTCCACGTTTCTGCTTATTTTTCCTATTCAAAAGTATTTAAAATGTTACCGTACTGTTTTCATCCCGTACATTTAAACGTTGAAGATCTATTACTTACTTCCAATAGTTGAAGCACGTGCTACATAACTTCTCGTCATCGGTGGTGTTGCTAACCTGATTGCATGTAATCCCACAGTTACTACATGACAAGTGCGTAGAGTCTGTTTCCTTCTGCAATGAAAGTACAGGACTCACTCACTCACGGACAAGCAAGCTCATATACAAACAAACGGAGTTTAACGTGGCTCAAGCAGGAAGGCTGATTGACTTACAAGTTTTAGCTTGGAAATGTATAACTCGCTTTTTTTTCTATGATAAATTTATATAACTTTGCGATAGACTGTAAGTAGCCTGATTTTTTAATTTTTTTTTTCCAAACTTTGTAATTTGATCATTATTACACAATAGACTACTTTTATTGAAAAGGTCAAAAATTAAGAATAGGCCTGTTTCTAATTTTTCCTTATTACAATTTAGCCTTTAGGTCTAATACAGTTCATTGAATGGGCATTCTATTTTGAGCTAGCCTACCAGGTAGTTTTTTCTTTTTTCGAAACAACTTTTAAATTGATAACTTCTCATGCTATTTACAAATTACAGGACTTCGCAGTAAAATTAAAAGAATTTATAATAATAAAAGAAAACATTTGACTTATAAATAACACAAAAATGTATAGGTCTACCGGTTACCGTACTTTAAACTTCGGATATCTTATTCACTAGTACGGTAAGTTACTATCTTACAAATAACAAGTTACTTCTGGTTTTAAGCAATTTAGTCTACCATAAAAAATAAAAGACACATTCTTGCACCATGTAAAACTTTTCATCTAAACATAGACCACTATTGCGTTGAAAAACTATTTGGTAGTTTCAATGTTAAAAAAATTAAAGTTTGAAACGTCATTCTAATTTGGTTATCGCATTAAAAATAACTAAAAATAAATACCAGTAGGTCTATTGTGTTCTTTTCACAAATAAAAAGTACGAAAACTTAGAACAGTTTCAAATAGGATAATTCATTTATTTTTCTCAATGTACACTTCCAAGATAAAACTTTGCATACAAAACCTCTTGCGACTATTTAGGAAAACCACCTTAGCAAACATTAAAAAATTACTTTTCAAGTGCTCATTAAACTTTTAATAAAAAACAAAAACTTCACTGCATTTATAAATAAGATTATTAGTCTTAAAGATTATGAACACACAAAAATATGCACATGGAGCAATAAACATCAACACTGTGTGAGTACAGTAGTAGTAGTAGAGTGCAGTGGAGAGTTACTACATTTGTTCGGTAGGTGTCACCACTGACCAGAGAATTGCATTTTTGTTAAACAGAAAGCAGTTTTTGTGGGAAAACAACAAGCTTATTATACAGCAATAAAAAAAAAAGTACAAATATCCACTTTTAA
>JAQFYR010000388.1:0-13169 GCA_034694985.1 Campodea silvestrii
GCCCTAAATTCGCCCAATGAAGACGGATATTTATTATTATTTATATATACGTCTTATTGTTTAGAATCGAAAATCTTCGAGGATATTAAAGCTGCGTTGTAATTCCCCATATTACATTGAAGTTAAACCTTAAACTATATAATGAACTGCACACGTTTCGTTTGAAAGTGGCATTAACTTTCCCTGAACATTTTGAGAAAAATTCATTACTTCATGCGAAAAATGCGACTAATATAATTCCGGTGACAATTAAATATTTTTGAAAATATCTGTATTTTTTTTATTTATTTGTGTTTGTATTTTGTAAGCTATTTCTCTGAACATCATCTTCATTAATAATATTGTTAACAACTTAACAAGCTTCCAAATACAGTTAGTCATTGCAGGCTAAACTATTTTTGTCCTCAAACTAATTTAGTCAAGTAGAGTGTGAGCGAAAAACCAAAACGTACCCGAAGATTTGAATTTGGTCAAGATTTGCTTCAATCATTAATTCTAATGTAGTAAGTTCTAAAAGTATAACTTGATGATTCGGCAGCCGGCAAGACGTTGATAAGATTATTGGAGGTTTACGGTATTGTTGCATAACAGCTCCACTATGTACTTTTGTACATCATGATGGCCTTTAGTTTAGTGTGGAACGTCATGACCCGAGTCAAGCTGTTGAAATAAAAAGAAAGAAACACACTGGTTTGCATATAAAAATAAACATAAGATTTAATAGAATAACTGAACAAACATAATTGTAATAAAACAATAACAATATATCTTAATAAAATCTAGATACCTTCATTGTTATCAGAACCCAAAGAGTAATGCAGAAAATTAAATGAAATACAAATAGAACAATATGAAAGATGATACTACTACCTTAACACAATAATACATGTTCACAATCCAATAATAACTGGTGGCTTTGCTTGTCACAAACACAAATGTACACTGAAGAATAAATATTGTCTAACAGAAGACTAGTTCATAATAACTGCTGTATTAACACAATTCAACTGACTGCTGTACTGAACTACAATTAACACATACTGCTGTACTGAACTGAACTAACTTGTAATACAATAAATGCTGTATATATAGTACACTAATTACAGTATAAAATTTTGTTAACACCAAGTCACAATGTCCACTTAACACACGTGCTTCATTACTTATTAATGACATTTACAAATTCGTGGAACATATTATTTCGAATGCGCTATTAAAATACTATTAGGCAAAGTCGTTATTGCATGTGCTTTTCATAATAATACAGTAAACTTAATTATATCACATGAATTCATATTACGATTCAAAATGAAATGACAATATTTTTAAACATAAAATTGATATATGAAATATATGAATCAAAATATTTTATTTTGTAACACCTTTCATATTTTTTTTTTTTTTTTTTTTTAAATTGATTAGCATTACTATTTAAGATAAATGTGCATGATCCTCCTCTATGGGTTCATCATTCACAATAGCCGGCAGTTGAGAAGCAGACAATTCCAGATCAGTTTCATCTTGTCTCCTTCTCCTGTGTCTCAGTTTCTTAAGACGTTGTTGACATAATCTACGATAAAGATAAAACAAAATAAATAATACAATAATAATAATCAACACTATTTCTAAAATGTCCATGTACGACCAATCTGATGAAATGTAAGTTGATGTTTCTAATTCGGCTAAGTCTTTCTTTATATCATTCAATTTAAGTCCAACAACTTTATCATTAAGTGCAAATGGTTCTAAGCTACTAGCTTTTACAATTTCTGAAACCTTATTACTTTTCAATAATTCCAATTCTTCCATTGACCACGGATGTTTAGTGATTGGAAACTGCAACTCTGGATTAATCGTTATCAAATCTGTACCTATAGTTTCATGAGAAACTCCTGAAAATCTAGCTGGAATATATAAATTATCGCCTTGCAGTGAGCAAGCTGCAGGGATTTTCAATAAATTAGTTCCATTCTTTAATGTTTTACCAGTGGGTGTTGCAGATCCCATGCACTGTAGGTTTACATGAATTTCCTTGTTTGCGAAATATATCCAATCGTTATCATTAACTTTTAACAAATTCAATGACTCTACTTTAATGAATTTCCTTATACAATTACTTATAATCTTTTCATGGTTGTTTTCAAATAAGCTCAGAATGCAATCGGGTTTAACGTTAATCATTCGTGGTAACTGACATATCCTGGGATATGTTTTACTACAAGTTAGGAAATCAGATTCCTCAAATTTGTAAATAAACAGATGATTAATGGATATAGCCACATATGACTGTGGAATATCAGAAACATACATTATACTGTTTGTAGTATCTCTAGTAGGCCAAGGAAGAACCTCAAATAAATTGTATTCACTGAGGATCGTCCTTAGTGGTATTCTAAAAAAGATACGTAAACCGCCTTCAACAGCTGCAGTAGTTAACCATTCGTGCGAATAGTAGTAGAAAACGTTTGATTTTGAGAAAGGAATGGCTAACATGACTGAGTGGGGTAATTTCTCCGATATATCTTTTAAAATTGAGCTTAATTTTTGTGGAACTAAGAAATGCACACTTAACTTATGTTTTGCTAAGTCCTGTACTGCATTGGTAACATGAAATAATACTGTCCTACATGATTGAATGGCTAAACCTAACAGTTGATAACCTTCATTCACAATGCTCAAAATTAAGGCTTCTTCGACTTTCGAAACTGTTTCGTTACTAATGGTATTCATCCGTTTTTCTAAGTAGACTGTAACGTTCTTTAATACATCTAAAGTTTTTGTATTTCTCCTAGTATTGAGCCAAGTTAAATTTAAAACTGAGGTCTCTTTTTCTACAATATGAATAATCTTTTCTTGTTTCAGTTGCTGTGAACTAATTTCACTATTTAGTTTTGTATACTGCCTATGGCTTACCGTGCCGAAAAGCCAACTAAGTAGGTCACCTCCTACATTAATAAGTCCTCTTTTAAGTCTTTTGTCTTTTGTAATTGTAAGTGAAGATTCGAGATCTTTTAAATAACTTTGCAATTCTTGAATATCCTTGGAAATGCTTAATACTAATAAATTTCTAAATTTTTCAAAATTGACTTTTAATTCGAAATTCCAATTTGAAATATTTATGTTATTAATGAATACATAAAAATCATGGGACTTTTCTTCAAGATGCTCAAGCATTATCGTGTATGGGCGGAACTGAAAATCAAAGATTATATTCCTGAACTTATCCTCCACGATAATAGTTTCCTTTGGTATGAAGAGGGCTCCTGGTCTTTGAAGAAGTCCATCTTCTCTGGATAGTCCTATCAATGGTTGTCTGGCATCGGATTGTTCTTGACTTGTAGCATCAGCTTGTTCTTGACTTGTGGCATCAGTATCAACAGTAGCAATAACAGATAAAACAAAAACCAAAATCTAAAAAATATATACGTCGAAGTACAGATTAGTAAAGTTCCAAAAATAAAAACTGTATTAATTTCCTTGCATTTTACTTACAATTTCGAGAAATAATGCAAGTGAATCATTATTTCCCGGTGATAACATGGTGTTATTATCTACACTAGTATCACTAATATCTACTGCATTATTATTTACACTTAAACTATTATTTACAATATCTAATGTGCTAATATTTCCCTTTTTAACACTAGATTCCTTACTTTGGGAGGAAGTAGTGCCCTTTTTAAGTAAGCTTCTCAAATTGTATGAGTGAGAGCTACTTGAAGTTGATTGCTTAGCTGCAACACTGGGCTTAGTAGACTTAATTACAGGGGGAACTATTTGCTTAGGGGGGCCTGAAGCTTGTGATGACTGGGGAATTGATGTAGAAGGTTCAGCTCTATCATGAGTTTCATGAGTAGTAGCTGGTACTGTAGAGGTACTACCTTCTTGAGGAACATCAATAAAGATGTCATCTAAGACTTCAGGGGTAAACTCACCAAGTGAGTCTAACTGACTTGGGTCCGCCTGCGAATGTGCTTCAGTAGGAGCTTCATCATTTTCAAAAGGAAATGGCTGTTCCGGAATGTACAATTTAAGTCTATTGGCATGAACTAGCTTTGTTTTCTTTCCATATATTTCGACAATTTTAAAATTTATGCCATCATTTATTCTTTCTGTGACTCTATATGGTCCCTTCCAGGGCTGGTATAATTTATGTGACATCCCTACTTTTAAGGCTGGAGAGTGTAATAACACTAGATCTCCTTCCTGAATTTGAGATTCCTTCGCCTTTTTATCATACCATTCCTTTTGTTTAGCTGCAGCATGCTGTAACTGATTACGAGCACACTCATAAGCTAAGTTTAAATTATGCTGAAGCTCATTTTTGTAGTCGTCAAGATTATAATTGATTTTAGGACTTGCACAAAAATCTACTATAGGAAGCTTCATATCTCTACCATGATTCAGATAAAATGGAGTATCCTTTGTTGACTCTTGCATAGCACTCCGGTATGCCATTAAAACTAAGGGAATTTGTTCGTCCCAATTTCTTTGAGATTTATCAACAAAGTGTTTCAACAACCCTATTAAAGACTGATTGTATCTTTCAACAACTCCGTTAGAAGCCGGATGATAAGTGGTACATTGGATTTTCTTTATCGCTAAAATGTTACAAACATTTCTCATCATGGCGGACATGAAATTCGCGGCGTTATCGCTCAAAATGGCTGAAGGACAACCGAACCTAGCTATTATGTTATTCACAAAAGCTCTAGCTATTGTCTCAGCTTTTTGATCAGGTAATGGAATTGCTTCGGGATATCTAGTTAAATAATCCATAAAAACTAGAATATACTTATTACCATTATAAGAGGTTGGGAAACCACTTAAAATATCCATAGACACTAAGCTAAAAGGTTCATTAATAGGTGGAAAGTTTTTTAAAGGGCTCACCTTCCTATGAGGTGAAGTTTTGGTTCTTTGACATGAATCGCATTTATTACAAAATGAAAGAACATCTCGTCCCTGATTTATCCAATAGAATCTGCTGCTGATTCTTTGAAGCGTTTTTGTATACCCGAAATGTCCAGAAAATATATTATTGTGACATAGTCGCATTACATAATATTTTAAAGACAAAGGTATAACTATTCTAAGTGAGCTATCCGATCTATTAGCTTGCTTTTGAATTCTATATAAAATATCGTTTTTAATTACAAATTCTTTATCTTTTCCTGCTTCTACTTCATGCTTCTTATCAGAACAAAAGGTATCTTTTAATTGTTCAGCTTGTATGTTCTCCAAATCAAACACAGGCTCATATTCAGCAGTTTCTACATTATCAATACTTTCAATTCTGATTCTGGAAAGTGCATCAGCATTTCCATGAAGTTTACCTGGCCTGTGGATGATTTCAAAATCATACTGCTGAATCATCAGACTCCATCTTTGTAATTTGCTATTTGGGTCTTTGATTGTCATGAGCCATTTTAAAGGTTGGTGGTCGGTTATCAAAGTAAAATGGCGACCATACAAGTAGCATCGGAATGTTTTGATTCCAAAAATTACAGCAAAGCACTCTTTTTCAATAGTGCTAAATTTTAGCTGAGAGTCTGTTAAAGTTCTAGAAGCATAAGCTATGGGATGTTCTTTGTCATCGTACTTTTGAAAAAGTACCGCTCCCATTGCGAAATATGACGCATCAACTGACAGATAGAAAGGTCTATTAAAATCAGGATATTTCAAAATAGGAGCTGACAACAAACATTGCTTAAGCGTTTGAAAAGAATTCTCAGATTCTTTGTTCCAATAGTATGGACAGTTTGCCCTTGTTAATAAATTTAATGGTCTACTGATATCTGCAAAGTTTGGTATAAATCTACGATAAAAATATATGAATCCTAAAAATGATTTAATCTCAGTAACCGATGATGGTCTGGGATATTTAACAACTGCTTCAAGCTTATGTTTATCTGGCATGATACCTTTATCTGAAACATAATGTCCAAGATATTGAACACCTGTTTTTAAAAAGCTACATTTCTTCCCTTTCAATTTTAAGTTGGCTGCCTTAATTCTATCAAATACACATCTTAATCTTTCAAGATGTTCGTCAACAGTTGAAGAATGGATAATAATATCGTCTAAATAACAAAAGCAAATTTCGTCAGTCAATCCTGACAGTGTAACGTCCATCAAACGTTGCCAAGCTGATGGGCTATTCATCATTCCGAACGGCATTTTTCGAAATTCCCATTTGCCGAAGGGGGTGATGAATGCTGTCTTCTCGATCGAGTCTTTCTCGACCGGGACTTGCCAATAACCGCTATAGGCGTCTAGGCTCGAGAAGATCTTCGAGTCGCCGAGACTATCTAAAGTTTCAACAAGATTAGGCAATGCATATGGATCTGGCTGAGTAATTCTATTAATTGGTCTAAAATCGACACAGAACCTCAATGTTCCATCCTTCTTCTTCACAATGACCACAGGAAAACTCCAACTAGAAGTTGATGGTCGTATTACCTGCTTATCGAGCATCTCGCTGATAAGGCGCTTCATATCTGCTTTCTGAGTTTGAGGTACTCTATACGCTCCTTTTGCTATGGGCGGATGATTTCCAGTGTTTACCTTGAATTCCATAAGCTTTGTGTGACCTAAAGGTTCATCCTTTGCTTGAAATATTCCTCTGTATTCCTTCAGTAGGTCATACAATTTTTGTTCATCTTCTTCAGAGACATGATTTCCAACATCCATTCCCTGAAATCTCTCGTCATCCATCGGATGAGGTATATTTTCTTCTGATATTTCGACAATATCGTCAATGTCTGCTACTTCATTTAATAGTGAAATTCTTCCAATAACTGTATTACTTGGAATTTCCAATTTTTTTCTGTTACATTTAACATCAAGACAGGTACTGTGCCCTCGTCTCCAACAGTTGCTACGCTTCTGGCAGTTAAAATACCGTTTGTACCACAATAGACTGGCTCTATTAACACTAGGTCACCTGGTCTCAATTTCTTATTTATTTTAACATTTATAAAAGATTGTGATCTTTCACACAAACAAAATGTTTCCTCTTTCTTTATGACAAAAACTCCTATTTGTCTTTCAGCATTGCTTGACCCTCTTTGATTTATTGAATTATCGTTTAAAATTTCAAATTCGTTAAATTTCTTGGATCCTAGGCTTTGTGATTGAGAAAAGTCAGAAGTTAAACTAAAGTCTGATCTAATCACTTTTAACGCTGTGTTGTCATTTACTTGATTTTTAGTTGTCTTTTGTTTTCTTTCAATTATTACTGGGTTATTCTGTTTAAGAACATCTACATATGTTGGCTTATCAACTTTTGAATTGGAAATTTTTGCCATACGATTTAAACGATATGTACAGTCATCCACAAACTCTACAGTTTCACCATTTAATTGAATTTGTCTACCTTCAATTATATTAACTTTATATCTTTGCACTAAATCGATTCCTAAAATGACATCAACTTTATGAGTGAAAGATTCATTTCCTATAACCCAAAATTCTCCATTAACAACACTGTTCCCTATTTTTACAGTGATTTCATAACAACCTAAAATATCAAGTGTGTGACCAGTGACACCTACTAATTTGACTTCATATGGTACTTTTACTTTAATTACGTTTTCTAGCTGCCTAAAGATAGAACTACTGATGAGAGAACATCTAGCTCCCGTATCGATCAAAATGCGACAGATACGACCCTGGATAGTTCCATGTACTACAGAACTTCGTACCTGCGGGTTGCATGATACCGCTAGCTTACCAACCCATTCATTTAAGCTAGGGTGTGCTCGTTTCCCTGAGCTGCTTCTGGTTGAGCACTCAAATTTTGCTGTTGAGGCTGCTGTTGCTGAGGTTGCTGTTGAGGTGAATTTTGTTGCTGTGGTTGAGATGGCCCATTTCCATTCCATGGTCTGCCCCTCCCATTACCACGTCTATTCTGACCTCTTGAGAACTGCGTGCCTGCTCTACAGTACCTCTGGAAATGATCAAAACGCTGACAGTTGTAGCATTGATCATCTTTTGTTGCTTTGCGGAATGGTCTACCTCCTCTTTGACTTCCTCTCGGGTATCTGTTGTTAGAGTATCCCCTTATATTTTGCTCTCTGGAATGATTACCAGTGAATGTCTCTTGCACATCACCATCCGTTGATGCAGTCTTCATTTTGTATTGGTTTGGATACTCAGAATGCCTTCCATTGTCAAAGTGCTTGAAGTTTTCAAAATTCGCCATCAGCAAATCCATCTTCTTCTCTAAGACTTCAATAGATGATGGTTGTTTTTCCATGCCTACAGAGTATGCAGTGTTTCGTTTCGCCTTACTTTCATGGTGTCTGTTTCGATCATTAGCTTCTTCTTTTACAGCTAACTTCACAATATCATCAAGAGCTGTGATATCAGACCACTGAATTCGCATTCGAACTCTTATCTGATCTCAAACCCTTGACAAATTGAGCCGTCAACTGGATTTCCGAGACAGTTTTGTCGCTAGATGACAATGTAGTAATTTGTCTGGCTAGAAGGCGCAGTCTCGTGATGAATAAAAACTGCATACTTCTATACAAATAGTGATGGCTACCGGTATGTATAAAAAATTGAACTTTAAATTAATGTAGTTACAGCAAATAGAAATTAAAATGGGTCCTACTTTGATAAATATGTTTTGGCCATTTTATAGAACAAAAAGTCCCATTATACAATGTAGGTTCTCCAGAATACTCTTAAGGGTTTCATAACGAAAACATGAAAGAGTAAACAAAGGTCTACCATGTTGAACGCAAAATGTTAAATGTAAGAGATCATGAACATTTGCTGACATATGTCGAATACCACAGCAGTTTTCAAAATATTTTACAAATGTACACAATTGTTCATTGCATTCTCTAAATCGCTGGATGAAATTTTCGTTAACGAGAGATTGTGTATGGACTTTGAGAATTAAATAGTTCAAATATTTTTTTCTTTTTAGATACATGCCAATAATTGGTGCTGAATATAAAAATAAACAGACTTTTGTTTATGCAACTCACCAAATTTTAAATTTTGATATTAAACTTGGTGTTATTGATATATATAATGTGGTGGGTTTATTTGGAAGAATAGTTTGTCAATGTTCTCTGTTTAGCAATCAACTTCATTTTTGTATCAATTGTCAAAGAAAAACTGAGATGCAACAATGATCGAAAAATGTCAATGTAGATGGTGCGCATGTCATTGATGATGGTTGCATTTATTAAGTTAAATGTTGCATCTAGAGTAAGAAATGGAGACATTCCTTTTTAACCCCTTTAACTGGCATTTCTTTAACAAGAGCTTTATTTTGAGGGCCAGTTGGATATTCCTTGTGTTGCATAACAACTCCACTATGTACTTTCGTACGTCTTGATGGCCTTTAGTTTACAGTGGAATGTCATGACCTGAGTCAAGGTGTTGAAGTAAAGATAAAGAAACACACTGGTTTTCATATAAAATAAATATAAGATTTAATAGAATAACTGAACAAACATAATTATAACACAACAGTAACAATATGTTTTACTATAAACTGAATACCTTCATTGTTATCAGAACCCAAAGAGTAATGCATAAAATTAAATGAAATACAAATAGAACAATATGAAAGATGATACTATTACCTTAACACAATAATACATGTTCACAATCCAATAATAACTGGTGGTTTTGCTGGTAACAAACACAAACGTACACTGAAGAATAAATATTGTCCTACTAACACATAGTAACTAACTGAAGACTAGTTCATAATAACTGCTGTGCTAACACACAACTCAACTTACTAACTCATAATACAATAGATGCTGTATATATATGATACTAATTACAGTATAAAATTTTGTTAACACCAAGTCACAATGTGCACGTGCTTGATTACTTTTTAATGTCGTTTACCACTCGTGGAACAAATTATTCCAAATATACTATTAAAATACTTTTGCATAACGTCGTTAGTGCATGTGCTTTTCAATACAATAAAGTTAATTACATCACATGAGCTTATGTTTCAAAACGAAATGACAATTTTTATATAAACAAAACTGATATATGAAATATAGGAAAACAAAATATTCTATTTTGTACCACTTGTATGGATATACACAAACCTTTCATTTCAATGTTTTTTAAACTTCCTGCACGATACCCATGTTTATCGAATTTTGTTAAATCATTAAAGTTCTTATTCAAAAAGTAAGAAGTTTTAGTAATGACTGTAAACATTGAAGATTTTTGAAAATATAATATTACTCTGCATTAAGATGCACAAATAATTGCCTATTTTGAAAGATTATATTGCAAGTAAAAGGACATAATAAGTAAACTGGTTTCATGTAGGTTACATTGGCTTGTACATCTAAGTTTTCATAAGAATAATTAAAATCTGTTCTGCTTGGATTTTCAACTAATAAATCAGGTACAAAGTCTGTAATACTAATAATGCTGGCATTTTCAGCATCTATTACAACTGTTGAATTATTTAACTTGGTGGCAGATCAATCGGCTGTTGTACATTCCGACTAGTATATATCCAATTAGAGCATGTTTGGGGTGGAAGAGTTCAATTTATATTGGAAAGACTTGTATGAAGTTATATGACCGTCGTTTGTTACCTTTATGTAACGCTTCATTCACTTTAAACTAAATATTTAAATACAGAAGTAGCGTAGACAATTGTCCTCTATCTCTGAACAGTCATTCATCAGCACTATAAAGGTATAAAGAATGAATACCATACCATAAAATAACTGATTAAACAAACAAAAACGCACGTAGATCTCAATTTATTCAAGCTATGAATACAATGAAACAAATATTTTCACATAATAACTAATGAATAAAGACAAATGTTATCCTGGTACTTGCTGTTTCAACTAATAAAACTTACTGCACATTTTCTAAACAACAACACAATTAAATCTAAAGTTCATAGGCGCATGATTCACTTTCTGAATAACTTACTATTAAAAAAATTGTTTGAATAGAAACAAAACAAACTTTAAATGCAGGCCTATATTTCAACAATATCAATTTAAGTGGTCTTGGTAGCTTTCCTGTTAGGCTTCCGGCGAAGCTGAACACAGACATCAGTCATAGCATGGTTTAACTCGGCATCAGACGTAGAAAAATCTTCAGTTACACGACCTACAAAATAAAGACAAAATGTAAGCCTATATTTAAGAAATTAACTTTTAATTTGAAATTACAAATTAAAGACGTAATTTTAAAGGTATATTTTTATACCTATAGGTATTTGCACAGTGACTCCCCTACAAATAAATGCTATGGTCAGGTTTTGACCAAAGCAGCATGACTTGCTGAGCAAAACATTTCTGTTCTATAGTAAATGTAACTGCCATAATTTCTCATTAAACCACTACTGTGAAAACTGTAGCCAAAGTTCTGAAAGATTCTGGCTTTTGAAGTAGTATGGCAGAGCTATATATTACAATCAAATTTTATGTTCCATCATTTCACACATGGGAATAATAAGTAAATATTTTCTTTTAATTACACATAATACACATAGTAGTTCAAGGTTTAAACAAAATAGCAGTCTCAGTTGTTCCTAATTGCTCTTATAAAATGAGTATCCAGCAGATAAGACTAACAATACTGTAAGATAAATCAAAAATATAAATAATGAAATATAAAATATAATACAAGCACAACATATTAAAGAAAATGAGACATTGATCCTATAAGTACTATATGCACAAAGAATGTCAATACATCATCACAGAAAACGTTAAATCTCACCTTTAATCGCTCGTAGAATTAGAGGATCTAATATGTTTTTGAATTTTCCTTCACCAGAAAGGGAGCTGTTCATGAGTTCGTCAGATGTGAAGAAGTTGCACATCAATTTACGAGCAAATGCTGTTCCACTTTTTGCCTTTTTACGAATCGAACAAAGTGCCATTGTGTTTATTTTCACTGTTGGAATGGGTTTAAATAAGGCAATCAACAGTTCATCACCATTCTGAAACAATTTTTGGGAAAATATTTAATTTGTTTGTCTACTTTATGGAGCACAGTTTTGCCTATTAGATCTAAAGAAAGGAGCCCTTAGTTCTTTATTATCTGCTGCCACCCACATTCTCAAGTTTTCCATGGTTATATGCCATCCACCTGATTATACCGGCAACCTAGTTTGTAATAATTGCAAACTAAATGAATGGGCTAATTCTAAAAATATTTCAGGAAATAAAATGTATTTTTTGGTAATGTTACAAGTGATAATCCAGCTGCATGTTTTGCAGTGAACGTTGTCATTCTAAATATACCTTTATAACAATTAATATTTGAAATCCTCGCAAACTTGAACTATATTGCTGATCAACTATGATAAAGCAGCAATTCGTAAATTTGAAATATCTATAGGGACTACTATTGTAAAGCATTGCATCACTCCATAAAGCTTCTCCAGTCTAAATTTAAATAAATGGTTGATGAATTCATTTTAAAAACTCTTTCATTAGCAGCAGCTACAAAACAAAATGAATAATTCTGTGAAAATATTAATGTTCATCATTTGGGCATGAGAGGCAAGTATTTTTTTTTTTCACGTTCTGGACTTAGTGAACATCTAGAGGGAACTACAGAAAAAGACATCGATCTTACTATGAAATATTAAAACTAGAATGAAAACTTGTGTAGAGGAAAGCATTTTTTGACTTTCTTGAAAGTGAAAATAAAATACGCTTGCCAAATTTTCAAGTTTTTGTGTTGTTCTGAAAGTTTGGTTTTGTCTTCGCACTAAAATCGACATGAACGTGCTTGCTTTATAGTAACTTTATTTAGTGAGCCCATTATCTAACTGACAGTGCACCTGTACACATGCAGGCCACCAGTTATACAGGGTTTTCATGCAATATGTTATACACATAGCCTAGCATGTCTAAAATAATCCCAAACTCATCACACCGCAATTACGCACTTTCATTTACCTCATCTGCTTGTTGCCTACAAAGAATGTCATCATGTTTAAGAATTTCTTCCAAATACTGACGAGCTTCATATGGCATAGGACTGGGATCTGAAATTCAAATTAAATGCAATTAACACCTTTTTTTAGTAATAATACACTTCTGTGTTGTTGATCTTGGTTTTATTCAACCTGGTTTCGGAGTTCGCGCCTCCATCATTAGGAACAAAAAAGATAGTCCAGAAATTTAAAAAAC
>JAQFYR010000389.1:0-13168 GCA_034694985.1 Campodea silvestrii
TTCATCCTTACCGTTCTCGAGTTATGAATGTCTGAAAATAGTGATGACGTCATAGAGGTACAAAATAAAAATACCGAAACTCCTCCCCTGATTATATATGTAAAAATGAAAAAAATATTAATAGGTGCAGCTATTGTTTCACTACTTGAAAAAAAGAATCATCATTTTATGATAAACCGTTATGGAGATATTAATTTAAATAGTTTTGGTGACGTCATAGAGGTACACATTCAATGAGATTTTAAACGGTCTTAACTTTTGAACGGATGGATGGAATGAAATAATTGTTTCTTTGTAATTCGTGAAAATAATTGATGAAAAGGAATGTCAATTAAGTGGAAATTTTTCGATCTTCGTTGGAGTGGCCCTTTAATGATTACTTTTATAAACTGGGTAAATCACCTATAAAAGTGATATTATATGTAATTGTAATTATTTTCCTGAATATTAGAGGGTGATAGAATCAAGTAGATAGGTGTTTACCACCATTTAGTCCATCAGATGACTACTATCACCTACTGTATGTATGGAATACAGGTAATGGGATATCATACATAGGTGACAGTAGACCCCTGAATGGCTAAAGGGTGGTAAAACACCTGCGTGATTGACCCTGTCATCCTCTAATATTCGGTATATTATTTACATATACAATATTTTAATGTCTGAATCACACGAATTCGGTGTCTCCAAATTAAATAATGAAACCAATGTTCATAAAAATCATTATTCAAGCTAAATTTTAACATGCCCGTAAATATTAAAATTTAATAATCAGATCTTGATTAATATTTATTACTCAAATTTACATTTAAAATGAAATTTCCGTTATAATACTGACTGGGAATTAGTGTTGCCGTCGATCGATACGATCCGATCTGTAACCAATGAACGAGATCGAATGCTGAGATCGAAATCGAATGCCTTACTGTAGATCGAGATCGGATCATGTTAAAACAATTCAGATCGTAATCGAGATCGGATCGATTTTGTGGGCGATCCGATCCAATCTCGATCTGAAAGATCGACATCGACAGCATTACATTTAGTTGTTCAATTCTTTTATGGAGTTTTCCACTTCAAGCTTTGAATAGTGAAAATGTGTAACAATAGAGAGTTTCAGTTGCACAAGATGTGTTTTCCGATTCCGTTTACGATTCGAAAATGTCATCTACGCATGCGCAGTGGAAACGGAGAGCCCGAATCGGAAAGGGAATACGATTTGAATGCGTTCGAATCGTACAGTTTTTCCTGTACGGTTTGGATCACGGTTTGGGTTTTGTGTTTAAAAAATGGCCGTCGCTGCTCAGCTGGCAAATATATTTGCCATTTTAGGCCATTTGCTAAATAAATTTTGACAAAAATGATTACGAGGATTCATGTAAGTAGTATATCTAATGAACAAAATATTTGGGATGTTTGTACAAAACAGTTCAGTCTCCATAGGCTCTAGGCTAGGCTACCATACAGACGAAGGATGGAGAGCTTCGTTTCTGTGTTCTGTCCGGTTCTGTCGCCTTTTTTTAAAAGGATTTAGTAAGTTTTCTCAAGTAAGTTTCTATTTTCACAAGAATTACGAAGAGTAGGCTATTAACCGATGAAAAAGTGAAGAGTTAAATAACTTGTTAATTAGAATAGGCCTAGCCTAAGCTTCTCCATAGGCAACTCAGGCTGTTTAAGAGTTTTTTGTACAACTATCATGACTATAGCTGCTGTATAGCTTAGGTTTTAAACTTTCAAGGGCTTTCTAGGCCTCGATATGTGAACTGGACCCTATGATCTCTTAGTTATTACTTATACTGATAGGCCTAAACAGACATATCCTACTTTCAATTTAGGATTTTCTTCATTTTTCTAAAGTTCTAAATCTAAATAGCATTGGAAGTAGGCTAGGCTATTGGTATGCTGGTTAGACCTACAAATGCCATCCAGGAAGTAGCATGGACTAAAAAAAAAAGAGGTTTTGCATGGACATACAGATTTTATTCATTATTATAATTATATAATTATACAATTTAGGCGTAATATCTTAAAAGGATTCATAAAATAATATGGCCAGCAATGGGCGTCAGCAAGGGGCGCTTTCCCTCCCTGAACTTTTGAAAAACAAAAAATATAGGCCTACGAAAAAGTGGAAAAAAATGTCGAAAATTTTTCAAACTTTCAGTAAAAATTCTCTTAAAATTTGCACTTTCTGTCAAAAGAAAGGCAAAAATTTTCGACCTGTATGCAATAGGCTACAGCCTAGCCCTGAGGAAAATGAAGAAATAGACCTGGCTCCTAGCCTATTTATCTTCATGTAGCTTAAGCTTAGGTAACTGTGACAAAAATTACAAGTTGGGTATATTTATTTAACTGCAAAGCAGTAGTGGTCTCAAATTTCCAATACATTCCAATTCGATTTTTTCGAACCGAAATCACCGAATACTCGACAATTTTTACTGATAAAAGAAAAAACCGTTATTTTTATATTCATATATATATTTTTAGAATTTAATATCTCCGGCAGTTTTGGATATATTTCGTCGAATCAAAAAGGCCATCTATAGGAAACATCTGAGTTCTCTAATAAACTTCGTTTTACGAAAATCCGTTCACTACAAGGCCGTATGTGACAAAAAATAATTCGTCTATGACAAAAAATAATTCGTCTATCAAAAAAATTTAAACCATTTTAGGTTCCTTCTAAGATGACCTCACCTTCTTTGTCATAGACGGCCTTGTAGTGAATGGCTTTTCGTGAAATAAAGTTTTTTTTAGATAATTCCGGTGTTTTTTATAGATCGATTTTAGTCCGTCGAAAAATCTCAAAAACTGACCGAGATATTAAATTCTAAAAAGAAAAAAAAGAAACAATTTTCAAAAAAAAAATATATTCGACGGGATATCATGGGCGGGGGGCACTTGCCCCCCCCCCTGGACTTTTGTGCAACTAAAAATATAAGAAAAATTTAAAGAAAAAGAATAAAAATCTGTGAAAAGTTTCAATTTTTAGGCAAAAACCCCTTAAAAAGTACACTTTTTGTCAAAAATAATGAAAAAAAATTTCGACCTCGCTTCGCTCGTGCTTTAAATTTGTTAATCCTCGCACTAATATTATTTTTTTGTCAAAATTCCCATAAAAACAATACTTTTTCCCATTAAAAACGCAAAAATAGGTCTTCGACTTCTCACTTGGATATGTGTTTGCCCCCCCCCCTTGCAATTGTTTCTGTGGACGCCCATGCGGGATATTCGAAAATTTTCGAATATTCGTTGAGAGCACTACTTCAGAGGGAAAAATATCAGAAAAAAAGCCGATGGGCATTTGCCTACTGAAAATACGCCATCAGCCTATATAGTCTATAATTATATACTTTCTTACTTTGTAGATATTAGATGCAGGCGCTGATCCTGCAGCCTTCAGTAGAAATTTTTTGAAGTTTAATACAATCAATGTCTGGGTGGAGGGAGATCAGAAACCTCGTATACTTATTACGTAAAAAAACATGTTTTTAAACGGATTGTTTATTTGTTTTTAAACTTGATATTAAGAAATTTGTTAAATTTTTCTTGTTTGCCCTTCATTCATTTTTTTCCCTGATTCGTCGTGCTTTGAGGCAAAACCTGTAATGGCCGATGCATTAAGATGTACTAAGACGACCAATTTCCATCAAGCAGATGTTACCTTCATGTAGACGCATCCCTATGCCCCTTCGTACAAAAATTGTATATCAAGAAAAGAAGAAATTTGCTTTCCTCAAAATAATTTTAAATGAAAAATACCACCATGATTAGTTATATTATAAATTATGTATATACATATGCCATATGTGGTTCAAATCGTCCGTGTTTTTTTTATGTATATACATGTCATATGTGCTTCAGATCGTAATAAAATTGTGGTGACTGAGATTACTTTAAATAAAATTTAGTTTTGCATATATTGTGGTAGTTTTCTTTTTGTATTTTGGTTGAATGGTTCTCTGCATTTTCGATGCTATAATGGAATATTTATCAAGAGTTCAAAGTGTTGTTTGAAAAGTATTCAATGCTGAACATTCCAATTAAAGTGCGAGTGGTTAAAGGAGGTTGCAATGCAGAAAAGTTCTTGATTTTGATTACTTATGCTCATATAAAATTTTAATAATTTTTACTTGATATCCTGTGTTTTAACATTTTAATTTGCAATAGGAAGTACTTAACTTCCTTAGTTGATATCAGTTTCTAATGTTTTAATTTCGTTTCCTAATATTTTCTTTTTCTTTGAAAAACATTTGTTTCTTTTACATTTCAGTCCGTAAAAGCAGTTGCCGCTCAGTTTTCAAACACTGTGATGACGATAGCGTAAAATCTCTTTAGAAAATGACGTTTCCAATATTTTTCTCACAGATGGCAGGATTATCAATCGTAAAACGATTTCCGAGAGCATCTGAAACTCTATTTTTCAAGTTCCGTTTACGATTAGTAATCGTTTCCGAAATGCCCGAATCGTAAAGGGAAACGGAAAAGGAGAAATTTCGTTGGTTCTCTGAAACTCTCTATTATTTGTTTCGCTTGGATTTTCATTATTGTGAAAAAAGGTAGACATAAATAATTCCAAAATGATTTAGATCTGCATTCGGAAATCTTTGTTCCAAGTTGCTCTCAAGCTAGAAACCTAATATAAACAACTTATTTTGTGTATCTATAATTATAATTTCTTTTTACACAAACCAAGCTGAAAAATATTATACCTACCATAATCGTTAACATTAGTCTGCTGTCAGCAAAAAATCACAACAAATACCGTATCGCTTTAGATTTTCTCTGCATAATCAAAACTTAGATAATTGTTTAATTGATCAATTTAAATAACGGAATTAGTGCGTTACTAAAACACAAAATAAAACCCCCAGAGCCCCAGTAAACACACTAATATTCAAATAACACGATTTAAATAAATGAATGCGTTGTTCCATTCCGGTAGAACTACCAAACCCAAACGACTGTGACCACATCGAACATTCGTAATTTATCACTAAAAAAACCTCACTCCACATTCTTTCCTGTTACAAATGAAGTCTGCTACCACGTTGCGCAAAGTAACAACATGGATTGCCTATAACCACAGGATAAAAAGAACTCCACTTTTCTGGCTTATTGACTTGTTCGTTTGAGTTGTAAGAAATCTGTATAGTCAGAAAAGTACATAAGGTGTTAGTTACGGTTGTCTAGCCATACAGAAGAAGCTCTATCAATGTCTAGTACAGCTTGTTTGTTGAACCATGTCCACTCCCTACTGGCTTTAACACTAGCACGCTCTAGTGAGCAACTACGACAACATTTCTACTTTCCGAAGCACTGAATTTTTTTTCGTAATGCTTGTTTTTCCAATACGGATTTACGAATCATCGCCCACACGAAGAATAGGATTTCTTATTTAATGAATAATCTTATACATATTACTAAGAGTGCTTGATTGTGGTGTTATTGTTTCTTTATGTCGATGTAATATTGTTACGATTGTGTATTTCATATACGATTGAAACGATTCTATGTGGCTGAAGCTACTGGCGTAGAATAACTATGTTCCAGAAAGTTTTTTCATAAACGCTTCATTTGACAATAGGAACTTCACTTAAGAGAAAGTAATGGTAATAATATTAATGATGATAATAGAAAAACATCAGTACAATTTTTTTAAGTGTGCTCCTTATAAACAATGAAGCATGTACGTGTTCATATAACAAAATATCATGAAACGCTGGAGTGGTATAAAATTTACAGAAGTTTCGTGTTGGCATAAGTTAATTATTAATATATTTTGGGAAGTGTGCTTTGGGGGGAAGGTATGTCTCATTTACAACAATATTAGCACACTTCCCAAAATATATTATAACAAGTTGGAGTGCTTAAAAGGGAAGTTAACGTCTTTAGTCGTTTCCTTAACGATAAAGATTTATATATAGCAGGATATTACTGACTTTTAGTTCAAAAGTAGAAATGTCACTTAAAGCTATTACTGGTTACTGATGATATTACATTAGTCCAGAAAGTATGCCTGATGAGTCTTCATTAGACGAAACTGCAGTCGCATACAAATTTTGCTAATATAGAAGCTCCGTCTGTCCTTTGGACAATCTCATTTAATTATTAACTTTCGTCCGTCTTGTCATTAATTCATATTCTTATTGTTAAGATAATATACTTTAATGAACAGATAAATTAAAATCACAATTCATTAGTACGTTCTCATATTAGTTACTGCATACCCACATGGTACCCGCATACCAAATCACAACAAAACGATATTGAATCTATTCAAAGTCAATTTATTCAATATATTTGCTTTACAATTGGGGTTGAATATCACAGATATGATTGCCTCCTCCACAATCTCTGTAATTTAGTTGATATCGCTGACACCAATTCATGTTTTTTACAATACAAATCTTATTAAATTTACTTACAACATTATCAATGAACAGTGCCGGATTACCCATTAGGCACTATAGGCACGCGCCTAGGGGCCCCCGAGCCTGAGGGGCCCCCAGGGGGCCCCGAGCAAAAATAAAAACACTGCATAAAATAACGAAATGGAAATTTTGAAAATTACAAATATTTGTCCCGATTATCAAAAAGTAAGATTGAGAATCAAAGCTAAATGGTAGTAAAATAGATTTGCATTTAAAAATAATAGAAGTCAAAATTTAATTACTAACATTTCCGAAACGTCTACCAGGTGTAATAAAAGAAAGTGAGGAAGATTTCCAAAAGTCCCAATAAATAATACTAAATTATACTAATTCCTTGTGGATATATTCATCATCAAAACAAAGGACTTTAGTTAGATATTGCACCGATGTAAACCGGTAAGGGAAGATCGCTAATTGGTTCAAATATGGTTTTCCTTATCTTAATAACGTTGATGGGTGCTAAGAAAATCTCAGTTGCTTTGTCAAATACAGGCATTTGGAGTTTAGATGTTTAGAGCAATCATCATGAAATATTCCAAAAATCGTCAGGAAAAAAAGGGAATTATTCTTAAGAAAATTCAGCAAAAACAGGTTCACAAAAACTGTCCTGTTTAACGGTGCTCCTTACTGGTGAAATTTAAAACCCGCCAAATTTTCGGTTTCTTGGTTTTAATTGAGTGGGAATCCAGAAATGAAAATTTCACTCCACCATAATTAATTTGGTAAGCCTCCTCTAAAAGTATGTTGCATTATTTTGCCGATTTATCATTTACAGTTACCACAATTTTGAGTATAATTTATTTTAAAATTTCGCGATTTGAATTAAAGCATACCCAAGATTGTAGTAACTGCAATGATAAATCGAAAAAAATAATGCAAGATACTTTTAGAGGAGGCTTACTAAATTAATTATCGTGGAATGAAATTTTCATTTTTGTATTCTCACTCAATTAAAACCAAGAAAACCGAAAATTTGGCGGGTTTTAAATTTCGCCAGTACGGAGCACCGTTAACGGGAAAACGCTTGAAAACTTCATCATCGCTTCGCTTGGGAATGTTTACCGGATATTTTAAGGTGAGATTCAAAGTAACGCGCACCCCTTTTATTTTTCTTGGAAAATTTTCTACGCCAAAACACTGATGGATCGGTCACATTGGCCAAGGAAACAGTCATCACTTAATATCTAAAATAAGAGGGGTCCCCACTAAAATCGCGCCTAGGGGCCCCGAAGGGTCTTAATCCGGCACTGTCAATGAAAAACGTCATCGCCGTATTTCTCTTAAACTTAATAAACTTTCAGGTACCTGATATTAGGACACGCAGATCTCTAACGTTTTCTTAATTCAAGAGTTTTCATTGCTATTGAAAGTACATGTATTATGAGGCTGTCTAAGGTAATTTGTATAATCAGTTCTGCAATGACACAAATGTAAATATCTACGACTCTCTTAACTATGATCCTAAACTATTTAAAAATTACTGCATGTCGTAGTAATATTGAAACAGTGTTCAGTCATCTGTAGATTTAAAAAATATATATATATTCCACTTTTTCTAATTACGTTTTTGTAGTTCTCATGAAAAACATATTGTTTATTTTACGTAAAAAAAAACTGCTCTTGTATTGAAAACATTTTTAAACGAGAGAATATTTATGTTCCTATTTGCTCAAATTTGTAAATTAATGTTGTTACCATTTTCTTCTGAACATATAGTAACTCACATTCAGGGAGAATATTTGTTATTAGTATTATTATTACTACTTTTGTTCCTCTACATTGAATTCGATGCATTATAGTTTTCTTCTACACTGTATAATTGTATGCATTTCACAGTTGTAACTGTATTGGGTGAAATGCCTGTTATTACGAAATCTAATAAATAAATATCAATTCACGAACTATTACATTTTGGTTGGAAAGTTTCACATCAAGCAGAGAACATATTTCTGGCATGTTTATACTCAATTAACTGATATTTTAAGAAATAGAATAAACAAAATAAAAATCCGCTCGTGTTATAACACACATTATTGACAGATTTCTTTGAAGAATTGACCAAATATTCTGTAAAAAAAAATATTGAGTTGTTTTCACTGTAAAGTCCAATATTTGTCACAATAGGCCAGTAAAATCTATTATTTCTAAACGACAATATTTCTAAAAAGTAATTCAACAATCTAGAACACATTGTATTATAGTTGCACTTTTCTGCACTTAAAGCACATTACTAAGTTACAATAGTCTTCTTTTGTATTTTTATATTACACTGTAGACCTTTGTACATTAGCTTTGTACCTCTAACAAGCAATTAGTCTTGCTTCATTAGTTGGGTAATTTTTCAATTTAGAATCTGGAGTTATATAGCGAACAAAACAAAACAGATTTTATTGTACCTAATGGCATCTTTGAAAGGAAATTCAATTTATACGCTCTGTTTATTCTCAAAGATTCAAAAGAAAAATAAAAGAGAAGAACCTCATTGATTTTACGTGTAATTATAGTAGGTCATAAATTTCAATCTCGACTTTACAAACTTTACTTAATGGCATTTTAAGCCCGTATTGATGTAATGCAGAAGATAGGGATGAGAAGTTAAAAATTCATACTAAAGAAGAAGCATCAGCTTTTTCCTTTTTTTTTCACCCCAAAAAAGTCTTAAGCGACATTGAACGTCAAAATTAACGTTTCTCCCAATCAATATTGCGGAAAATGGCTTTTCCTTGCAGATAGGAAAAGAAAAAATCTTTTCTTTTTGGATTCCAGGCTTCTCTTTTTTTTGTACTCTTGAAAAGTTCTTCCCACCTTTCCGTCCTTCATTGAAAGGCTTTTCAAGTTTCAGTTGGTGGCATACACTCCAAATGGGGCTTTTTACAACCAGAACATAGCCAAAAAAAAATCCCAAAGTATTCGATTTCTACCCTCATCCACTTCTCCTTATCTTAGTTACTTGAATCACCTATCAATATAGATGTTATTGTTGGATAGACTTTTTGTACTGAGGTTTAGATAATGGCTTTTCTTTCAGCGAGAGAAATATAATATCTTTTATTGTTAGTCATTGTGAAACAAAATGCAATACGATATAAAACACTCTTGTCTCTTTGGGAATAAAGAGAAAAAAATATGATGAATTTCTTTTGAATTCTTTATTTGTAACAAATGAGTCAATGCCTAATAATGGTGCTTCTCTTTTCTAAGGTTCTTTGAAATATGGCTGAAACTCTTCCAGTTGCAATAATGCAATTTATTTTATGAAAGGAATATTTTCTTTCTCTCAAGTAGCATCTTCCTTCTGAGAGGAGATAGAAGGTTTCACTGTTTCAGTTTCCATTGAAGTATTTTCTATCAGCAAACATAGAGTGAAGGGTTGGGGAAAAGAACTAATATTCAATCAATTATTTCCTCTCATTTTTTAATAAAGCGCTTGACAATTCTGATTTACTTTTTGAAACTTTTATATACGTTGTATGCGATTCGTTATGCATTTTTTCGGTTTGCACAGAGCGTAATGAAACTATAAATAATGTTTCAGAAATTACACTAAAATGTTTCCTGTTGTTGTTGGAAAACACACGTAAAATAGAAAACATTACTTTTAACTTCTTGACTTACGAGCACACATTATTAATGGAGAATTACGTCTCGCAGAGAACGTTAGAATAGAGATTTATGTTTTTTTTTTTTTTTTTGTTTTTTTTTCAAATTTCGAAATTATGGATCAAATGTTCTTGAGATTTAAGAATTTACGTGTTACGGTTGAAATAAGTGTAAAATGAGCTAGAAAAGCAAGCGGTTACAATATGTTTTCGCAAAGTTGATTTTTTGTATCCTTATTACTCTTATTATATTTTACAAATAATCAAACCATGAGTCAATTGAGATATATAATTTTTCTTTACACGAGAGCTGGTCACAAGGTAATTTATTGGATATCACATTCGTACTGATCTTTTGAGATATACCACATTCAATATTTATCTTGTAATTAAACAAAAAAAAATGGTTTATAATACTGCTCAAATATGTGGCCTTTTTATTATTAAATTTTATTTGTTTTGTTCCTTTGAATGATCTCTCGAGTATAAACACGCCAGAAATGTATTCCTGGTATGATTAATTCTTTTTGGTTTATCACGTCAGCTACATTCGGTTGCGGGTTTTTAGTATAGCACGTTAAATATATTTTACTCCTATCATGATTGTATAAGAAAGTTTAACATCCAGTAAAGTATATAGAATGTAATACTAAAATGTAATCTCCGGCAAATGGCTAATGAAGATCAGAATAACGTGCAAATTATTTCATTTCATTAAGCTATTTTCATTGGTTAATGTTAATATTAACGTTTCATCCTTACATTGCACATACTACAGTAAGTATGTCGTCTGTTACCGCCAATTTTTTCTCGCCTTTCCCTACAACGAGGAATCAAATTTAATATCTACGTAATATAGTAGATTTAGAATTAAACGAAACAAAGCTAACAAGTGAAAATATATGCTTGAGAAAACAGCAAAACATTACTTTTGTTTAAAAAAATATGAGATTTCAAAGTAATGAAGTTGTAATTAGCAATGATAAATGGGGATCAGTGAAACATCGAACTCCGTACTCTAGCTGAAATAGATTCCGCACATCTCCAAATCAGAAATCACAGGACGTACATCTTGAAACACTAACTGATCAATATTATTTCTATATAATTTTTTCACTATCTGTCTTTCAATATATTTACAGCAATGAAAAATATTATGATTGAAAATATTGAACGGGTTGTATCAACACAGGAAACCTACAGTAGGCCTTTAAGGGCAGTGAACAAACTATAACTCACAAACGGTATTCAAAATTTAATTAATAATGGTAGCCGAACACTTTAATAACCTGAGAACAGTTGTGGAAATGTTTCCGCATACTTGGAATAACGATTCTACTCATAATTCTACTTCGAATGTGGTTCCAGTGTGTTCCAGTTTCTATATTACGAACTTATAGTTCTGAGAATAATAATTGTAGTAGAACAGTTGTTCTCTGAATTCAAACTATCTTCATTAAGCAACTATTATGCAAGTGAAAAGTTTGTAATATTATGTAATGGTATCAGATTGGTTATGAAGAAGTTGGAAAATTTATTTTGTCAGTTGTAATTAGTTACATTCAATGTTTCGCAGAAATCACATTCAACTGTATTCACAAGAAAACCCTGAAGTTATATTTTAACAAACATTTGGTTTCACGGCATTGGATATCCTGTGTCTTTCTGGCAGAATGTTATAAGTCACGCAGAATAATTTATTTCTTATAACAAAAAGGTAAAAGATGTAATACATTAATTTTACTGTTTCATATTTTGTATGGATTTTATTTTACATTACTTAGATTGTAGTTGATTTGTGTCCGGTTGCTCCAACAAAAAACAGAAGATTAAACTCTTTGATTACACGTGATTTCGATCTGCAGTTAAATTTAATCTGAGTTTAACTTTCTATTTTTTGTTGGAGCAACCGGGGGTTAGTGCACTTAAACTGAAGAAAAAGTAAGATAGGTTATCAAGCATTCTAATGGTACGTGATATTTTAAGTGTCATTAAATTACGGTTTTTATATTTTGCAGCAGTAAGTAAGAAACGGTGTTATAAGTAGGACGGTAATAGAACTTTCGAATGCGGCGACGTTTCGGCGACTGTAGACAGAAAGAAGGTCATGAAAAACATTACTCTAACTTTGAAACTGTGAAAGGTTTCTGTTATTGCTAAAGTATCTCAATGTAATCATCAAAAGTGAAGCTGATGCAACCAACATCTCTTCAATAGTGCAATTACGTTAAGTTAAGTTTTTTCTTTGCAATTTTCAAACAATCAAACCTTAAAGGTATTAAGATTATTAAATTAATTATACTTGCAACACAACGACACATTTCGGAAATTAGGAAAATAATCCATAAACCATACAATTTATTATCAAACATTTATTAAATTTTATACGAAAAATTTACGTTTTTTCGATATTTACAACAGTATACTTGTTGAATATTCATAGTGTTACCGAAATTTATAACACGTGTAGCAGTTTTCATACCGTATTTCAAAATTTTCAACTGTACATAAAAGAGATTAATAGTAAATATGTACAAAGTAAATACGTATTAACGAAATTCTGATAGTAGCGTACTTGTTTATTACGTCAGTATTCCAGTATTATCTGCTCATTTAGGAAATCCTACCATGATAAAGTGTTACAGTATTCTGACCGATTTCCTACAAATCTTTTATAGTTGGTACGTTCCTTTTGAATCCTTAAAAGTTCGTAATCCCAATCTTTTCAAATTCCGTCAATAACAAAATCGTAAAGAGTCCATTCCTTTTCCTCCTCACCCATTTCATTTAGTAATGTGATCCACAAAAACTTCCTTTAACTGCATTATTCGATCATTTCTCTATAGAGTTTCATTCTAATCTTCCTGATGTTCTAGAGAGATCTCATCTAGGGTAATGTTGCATTAATACAAAATTCCAATTTCCCTACCTCATTGGAAGAAAGAAACCCTGTTGTGTATTGTTTGTACATCTGGGAACGTTAACAAACACTAATCGTAATTCTCTGTATGAATTTGGAGAGGAGTTGTGCACTTGCGTAGTCCGGTGTATACTCTTAAAGGACCATCACGCTCATAAATAAAAATTTTATATCCGAAAGATTACACTTACATACATCACAATTTCATTACA
>JAQFYR010000390.1:0-13167 GCA_034694985.1 Campodea silvestrii
ATACATGTGACCCTTAGGTGTATGGTATCATGCGAATAAGTATCTTGCACACAAAAGAGAGTCGTATTGATTATTAGTTATTATATATACAAATGCGACAAACAATAAAACAGTTAAAAGAAAAGAAAGAAATAGCATAATTTTACAGTTTCACAAAACAATATTTTTGGTTCTCCTCAAAACGATTAAATCTTTCGCCTGTTGTTGTTGTTTTAATATACATAATGAAAATTTATATTATAAATATTAAACTTCATCCTTCATTGACTGTTAAAATACAGTTATAGTAGCACTAATAGATGACAAATAACACCCTAATATTGCCAGTGGTGGAACTGCCTGGGAAGCAGTTCCTATTCCCCCACTAGGATTAACATCACAAGTAATCCCTATTACAGTTATTATTGATGTGTTTTTTTATTATTCAGTAAAAAACCAAACATACATGTGACCTTGAGATCAATTGTACCGTGCGAATCCACACCATCAACTCCGACAAAATTCCTTTCCATTCGGGCAGCAAACACACTACTTAGTGAGCAATGTATTTCTCCCATCCTCAAGGCAGCAACCTTCCACTACAACACCTCTCCATCACACAGGATCACAGCACAACCAAGGAATGATAAATTTGACGGACATAAGGAAAAAGAAAATGATTACCTGCTTAATCAGCAAAAATATCCCGGACATACTCCATGCTATCCTGTCCGTCCGTCTGAGACAGGACTAAATAATTTCACCCTTTTCTATGCGAGATTCGAACGTTGAAGAAACACCCTTCCACCCCCACTCTGATTGGCTGAGAGGAAAGAGTTCCTTCAGTATGTCCATACACTACAACCAGGAAATAGCTCCTCTCTTTCCCCGTTCCACCATGTTGACATATTCTTGTAAACAAAAATATGTTTCCCAAAACAAGTATAAGTGCACAATATTATTATTCATAAGAGTTATGAAGTATACACAACAACAATACAATTACAACGATTTAAGAATACGTAGTACCCTTGCATCGACACACAGTGAGTAACATAATAATACTTATTATTATGATCAGTGGTAAACATCCCCACCACGCATTTAGTGACATATAATATTTATTGCATTTCCTACATGTATACACATGTGATAAAATAAGCACAGTGCATTTAAAACTCGAATTAAATAGTAATCCATACAATACACTTTATTTTGTGTTCGCAACATAATAAAATCGGTCATAATGTACTATTCAGTAGGCTTGGAATTTAGTACAGAAAAGACATATGGTATTTATTAAAAACAAACGAAGAAATATTCAGCAACTTCCAAAAATTCATTTTTTGGGTAAACATGTTAAATGGTCTTATTCACTCTTATAATTATCTTGGAATCACTATTGATGAAAAACTATCTTTTAAAGAGCATATCACTTGTATGAAAAAGAGGATAAAATATTTAGCTTTACGGCTTACAAACATGGTCCGACAAAAATGGGGTGTGAAGCCAGAGATATTTGTTCAAATGTATGAGAAAATAATTTGCCCAATGATACTCTATGGAGCGGAAATATGGGGAGACAAATGTCATATAAAATTCTTCCGTGACAATTTGATGAGCATGTCAAGACAATATCTCATAAAAATAACTAAATGCTATAGAACTGTGTCCAATCACCTTCTCCATGTTTTATCTGGACAAACTCCACTTCACCTTCAAGCAAAGAGAATCAACTCCAAATACAGTATTCTTATGAACTCAGAGACATTTGATTCCAATGTAAACTGGGTTGCACTACCACATCCATCAACAAAATTCCCATCAATTCAGAAGTGGCCGAAAGAAAAGAAAACTTTGACGGTACAGCCATTTTTACCGATGGCTCTAAAATCGGAGATAATGTTGGAGCAGGATTCATAATTTTTTTAAATAGTATAAACAACAATCCTATTTTTGAAAAATCCATAAAGCTGAAAGATTATTTCTCTGTATTCCAGGCAGAAATTCACGCTATTAAAGAATTTTTTACAATACATTGAAAATAAATTGACACAGTCGTCGGAATACATAGGACCAGTACACATAATCAGTGACTCTCAATATGCTCTAAAGACATTAATGAACAGAAAAAATTACTCAGAATCGGTAATGGATACAATTAGAATATTAGAAATCATAATGAAGAAAATTGAAATCTCACTCTACTAGATAAAAGGGCACGAAGGAAATAAGGGCAACACAATTGTTGATAATTTGGCTAAAGAGGGAGCATTAAGCACAGAAACATATGGTACCAATATTTATATTAAAGAACCCATAGCTAATTTGAATATGCTCCTACACAAAGAAATGATCGAAAAATGGCAGGCAGAGTATGACACATATATAGTAGAGAATAAGAAAGCCAAATTTATTACAAAAGTGCAGAAAGGTAACTTTTATTCTGATAAATATCTTAATCAACTTATTACAAACCATGGAAATTTTCAAAGCTATTTTGCAAGATTTCAAATAAAAGATACAGATGGTAGTTGTTCATGCGGACAAATAGAAGATTACAAACATATAATATATGAATGCCCAATTGATAAAAGAGTAAATGCTAGAGCACCCCTGATCAGAAAAGTAGTCTCCACAGGTATGAAATGGCCTTGCCGAAGTGACTAACTCATGAATTCAGAACATGACTGAATTTCGGAATTTTGTCCAAAAGATTTTTATGAACAATAACTAAAAACATGTACCTAGAAGAAACTGATCAACCAGAAAATTATTCTCTGAGAAATGATTGAAAAGAGAAACCATATCGTGCAAAAACTCCTCAGTTAGCACGTATTATTTAAAAAAAAGTAATAATAATAATAATAAGGGGTCTGAGTCATCCTACTTACCTCCTCATGGTGACCCCGGAAGCGGTCCGGCGACTAAAAGTGGATGCACCACCAGTAAGGTCAGCTCCCTATGCGGTGGGTGAAAACATATATGCTCCTACAAAAACAACAAGTAAGGCCACCCACGAAGGAGGCACAAGTCAAACTTCAGTTGGGAGTGGTGGGAGTAACCACTCGGATGAAGGCATAAGTGGTCCATCGATCAGGTAAAAGACCTAGCGGCCTGCTATCTCGAGAGTGATTCAAACGGAAGGGGTGACATGAAAAGGCTACATGGTATCTGGTGCCCAAAGTATCCAGAGCTTGCAGCACACTTCTCTGCACAACAACTGTGGGGCCCCACTATGTTTTCAAGTTCCGCAGGAGCAGCTACTCCACCTCAACAAGTTGTACAGGCCCCACAAGTCCCAACACCTGACTCTGTGGAGGACACTGTTGTGACTGTTGAATGCTCCATCGAAGTTCCACAAGAACTTATCGAGAAGTTTGAATACATATTGAACGTAACAACGAAACAAAAATTAGAAGAACGACAAAACATTTCCATCCCAAGATACATTCTAAGGGAGAAGATTGCTCAAGTTGATGCTGTTTTGCAGAGATATTTGCAGAATCATACAGATGTGTGGGAACTAAACTGTGCAGTTTATTCGGCAGCTCTGCCTTTACAAGAAAAGAGAGTTAGAAAAGAGTACAAAATAGAACGCCGAATTTAACAGTTCCCTAAAAAGATCCTTCACTGCAGACAGATCAAACAAGTGATTAAGAAATCTGGAATTCGGAACTTCATGAATAATGAATAGAAATTGTTGAGAAAACTTGATTACGGTTTTTGGTTTTGCGGACTTCTTATGTTAGTGAAATAAAAATTTCCAGTTAACCGACCTTCTAAAACAGTGAATGGTATCTTTTGTCAGCAAAAATTCGAAAGCATGGGATTAAGAAGACATATATAGTTGGATAATTACTTGTCGGAAAATTATACTTTTGTCGGCAATTCAGTGAAAAAATGTGCACAATTAGGAAATATACAACTTAACAACTAACTATAAAGGATTGAAAACCTGCTTCAAGATAATGGCGATTTGGCGAATTTTTGAACTTCTCCAAAATCGTGGGGTGAGAAACCCCCTTACCCCCATCTAGCCACGTCCGTGATTCTCTCCCTTTTTTATTTATGTTTTCACTTTCAGTGGAATCCACGGTGAGTATTTTTTTCAAAAGCACACCAAGAACAACTTTTTCTACTTTTTCAGGCCTCTTACAAACTTCCATAAAAATCAATAATTTATTATAACTATCTTTTCTTTAATTTCTCACTTGGCTATGTACAGTACATGTCAGTTCCGAAAATGCTGTTGTAATATAGGTCTACATCCATTACAATAGGCCTATCAATAAATGAAGGCCTCAGTGTTAGAAGTTGTTAAGTTACTTTTCGTGATTTTTCAGGAGAGAAAAAAAATTGTTTTTCATTATTAACTTGTCTCAGTTTACTGATCTAAAAGTTCTATTATGTTACAGTGATTCAGTGAATCAAAAATAAAGTTTGAAAATTGTAAATAAGTAATGAGACAAGTTAACAATGGAAAACAATATATTATTTTGCCTCTCCCGAAAAATCACGAAAAGTAACTTAACAACTTCTAACAATGATGGCTTCAATTATACTCGCGTTATCTCTGTAGTTAATAAGTGGGTATATATTAGTAAATCTGAAATTTAAAAACATTCAAGTGGCATTATTTATGAAAAAATTAGTTTATTGTATAATTGCAAAGTTCAATATAATTACATGAACAGTTTGCAGCTGTAAATGTGTAAACATTTCTTATACTCTTCCATTCTTTTATCTATTTGACCAATTACAGCAATATCGAAGTACACATATAAGAGAAAACGGTTTTCGGCATTATGTTGTGTATGCGAAAAACTGTCGGAGCGCTAAATTGAAGCTCGGTGAATTGCCATGGAGCAGATTTAAAGTACGTTCTACTTCTCAAAGCGTACCAACTATATAATGTGTTTATCATATTATGCGAATGACAAGTCCAATCTGTTGCCTATTGACACGTTTTGAACTCGGCAAGTAAGTTAGTACGAGGACGAAATGCTTGTGTACATATTGCTAACACATGGTTCTCCTGATTTCTTATTGCAAGACTGTTACACCTTAAGTGACCATTATTATCCTTATTTTGGTTTTGCTACAACTCCTTTCGGTACAGAACAACAAAATGAACTCGGTTATGTTTCGGTTATGGTTCTGCAAATATATTTCGGTTATAATACCGCAAACATGGTTGATTTAATTCTTACAGATGTAATTATGTACTGGTTCGACTGCATGAACCTACGCAAATATTTCGGGTTCCAATCAACAGACCTTGGCTAACTTTTGGAAATTAGTTTACGAGCGAGTTGCATTGGGAATTGTTTGAAAAAAAGAATAATAATAAAATAAGAGGTGAGATATACTCAGGACTTTCACCAGAAATATACCTATTTTTAATCGACAACTTTTTCACTAACGCCCTGAACAGTTATCTGTTTTTTTAACGTACCTCTTCCACTCCTTCAGGCTGACACAATGGATCATCTAACCAAAGAACCCAATGTACTGGAGCAGCATCACACATTGTTATTGCGTTGGCTTCTATACTCTTTGACCTTCGTCCTTCGCTATTACGTGAAATATATTCTGACGCTTCTGTATTTTCATTTTTTTTTGATACATTTACGTTCATGTGAGTAATGTTCCCATCTTCAATTAAAGAGTTTGTGTCTGGAATTACTTTCCTTACTGTTTGCTTTTGCATGTACTTTTGTTCTTCAGTACTTTCTGATTTCAAGTAACTTGTTGAGGCGTTAAATTCTGTGCTGATTACTCTTTCTGATTCAATATTCTTATTAGTCAACGCAGTGAACAAAATATCAATACTTTCCGGGTCCACTCCACTTGAAGCCAAATCAATTAGCTGACTAGTGAGTTTAATTTCCCGAGTTATTGGCGAAGCATTCCCCGTGTTTTCAACGTTGTCACTTGAAATATGGTGGTCGGGTTCACATTTTGCTGAAAGTTTCTCAAGCAGTTCGCTGTCGTTATCTTCCACACTACATTTAATTACATTAAATGCTATTTCGGATAAATTTGAATCCTTCCTGAGATTGTTCATCTTAGGGGTGGTTTCTTTTTCCTTTAGTTCAATGCTTGTAGGTGCAGAAGAAGTTTCGTGGATTCCAGAGTCCTGGTGAATCTTTGAATCGCTGCAATTAAAAATATCTCCCAAGTGTCTACTTGAAATATTAGTATTAACTATACTAGTGTGCTTCAGAAGTTCATCTTTGCTATCGAACTTTTCTCGGTAGTTTGTATTTTCGTCATCCACGCTCACATTTTCAAAACTTGGAGTTAGCGAATCCTCAACAAACTTAGGCATTTTCCTATTCGATGCACTTGTTGGCAGTTCCGTTTCTTGTTGAAGAGGTCCGTGATTTGATACTTTTACAGGTGCTGTTGTTTCTTTGAAGTTATCCAAATCATCATTATGCCCAAGTTCTGCGACAGAAAGTATGGATTTGCGTGTCTCGCAGACGTATTCACTGGTGTTCTGTTTTACTGCCAAACCATCTTCATCCTTAAACTGGGGCTTCGTTATGTGTTCATAGAATTCCACTAATTCCGGTTCCAAGATAACTATTGTATCAACTGTTTTTCTAACTGGATCACATAGTTTGTTCTTCTGTTCTACACATTCAGTAAATTCAATAGCGCGTAAATTTTCATTTCTTTTTATTGTGTTTATGGAACCATCATTTGCTTTCATAAATACCATAGATTCAGAATAAGTTTGTGCCTCATTGCCATTCGCTGGAACATTGCTTGAAAGTTGTAATGTGTCTTCATCTTTTGAAATGTAGGTATCATGACTGAGTTTGTCTTCGGTAGATAATGATGGGTCATCGGCAAATAATTTAATTTCTTCTGTAAGTATGGAACATCTTTGTGCATCAGGCATTTCAAAAACCTTCGCTGTTTCAGCGGATTTCTTGGGGGAAGCTAGCAAAATTTCTTTTTCCGCGCTCTCTTTGTCAGATGATAATGTTGAGATTGGGAAAATGTCTGATGCATCAGATGTGAAAGTTCCTTCATTTAAGTTGCATACTGATGCTTTATTTCTGTCAGGAAAAGAGTTCTCTTTGTTAATATGAAACTGTATGGTTTTCTTTATATTATCAGCTGTATTCCTCAAATGTTCTGTGCTCGCCTCAATTATATATTTGCTGTTCTGTAATTCTTCTTCTGCAGTATGTTTAGACAGCAATGAATGACCTTTGTCTTCTTGAATATCTAATTCCCTCTGGATCATTCTCTCATCATCCTTTTTCTTATCATTTTTTAGTTCCGGAATTTCGGATACTTCAGTTAGCTCAAATCTAGGCCCTGACGAAATTACCGAGCCACAAGAAGAATCGATACCTGCATCAGTCTCTGAAACCCTATACGGAATTTCCAATTGTTCACATGGTGTTTCGATAATATTCTCAGTTTCTGCTGATGTCTGAAGATCCTGCTTAATTACTGTAACTTCTTTATTTAATAAAATATAATCATTAGCTGTATTGTTTTGTTTCTTCTTTGAATCTGAAGGCTGGTCGTCTGTTTTAGCCGTTTCATCGAAATACAAAGTATCTTCAAAGGATCCTTGACTGCCGCTTGAATCTCTGTGTTTACAAGAACTGTAGCTAGAATTATCATCATCAATGCTTTGTTTTGAATCTGTAGGATTGAATTGTCTAGTTGCAAGGAGAGAATTTTCTGAAAGAAAGTCAAAATTCGGAGTACATGATTCGTTATAAAGCTCTTCAAACAGTAAATCAGCATCTTCGAGGGATTCTCTTCTCAGAAGCTTATCTATTTCTGTTTTTAAGCTTTGATTACTTTCTGAGGTGTGTTGCAATGTCGAAAACACATCTTCCTCAATGGTCAATGATTCTGCGTCATTTTCGTTATTTGCTTTAAAGACACTATGTTTTTTTCCAGAACTTAACTTAGTAGCGGCCGGAGTCAAAGAATTAGCCGACAGAATCTCAACGTTGCTGTGGAAAGATTCGACGTGCTCACTGTAACACTTGTATTTATTTTCATTGAAAAGTAATTTGTTCGATCTTACACACGTTTTTTCATTTCCAGTTCTGCACATTTCATCCAACGAAGGCCTACAAATGTATCTAAAATCACTGGATGGCACTCTACAATATTTTTGGCATACGTAGTTAATATAAGCTCTTCTGAAGTAAACATACAGCGCGTAGAAAAAGAAAAAATGCAACGAGAGATAACAAGCCATCTTGAATAATTAGTTCGTAAAAGTGCGAAATTATAATGTACTGGCACGTACAATCACCACCTCAATGTTCTCACTGCTATGTCGTTAGTCGGACTGAAACTGACCTTCCAATCGGATAAAATATGCTGCACAGTAACAAAATTGCGTAGATCTTTGGCCAACTAGGCCACAAAACTTCTAAGGTTTCAAACAACGTTGTAAAATGTATTCAGTTGTTTACCTTTAGATATAGACCTTTTAAAAAGCAATGGACAGATTATTAAACTTTAAATTAATTCAACACGGGCGAAACATAGCTAGGACGTTTTTTTCTGTATTTTTATCGATGACTGCATATAGGTTGATATGTCTACTATATGTACTACCACACACCATAAATTTCCTACGTCAAAAGGCGTGATCTAAATATAGCAGGAAGGGTGTTGTTGATTCAGCATTGTCCCAATATAGAGCAGGCACCCTTCCAAGGAGCAACGAATGGTTGGATAGAAGACTAACTTAAAATATTTCAAACATGTGTAGACTCCACACAATTATGTTAAACTAACAAAGAGCCAAAATATAGGTAATGGAAACATTAAGAAATGGTGTTCTGTAAACGAATACATATAAATATCCTAAAAGTTCTAACGCACATTAGATATTGTAATAAAATTGTTTTATTAATAATGTTAGTGTAATATAAACAAATTTAATTTCATCCAAAGGAATATTCTCCTTTTTTAAAGCAAAACGATCGTTTTATGGTAATTACGGCGGATTCGAAATGCTTGTAGCGCAATTAGAATGAATATTTCGAATTATCCAACCATAATTTACATCTCGCGAAATACGATATTCAAATCTAACCGAAGTCTATATACTGATTACGGGATTTTGACATGTACGCGTACCGAAAATAACATAAACGGTATATGAAAAGTAATTTTTATTATTATTCCTTGGCATTAGTCGAAAGATTATCATAAAATTATGACTGATAACAAAAATGAACAATTCAATTCTGATTTCTATTGTTTTTGCCGTGCGTTATTTTAATTTTCTGACGTCATAGTAAGTGCTCAACGCCTCAACCCACTGTTTTCGGCTCCACATCGAACTCTAACGTTACTGAATACAAAGTCAGACAATGAATTATACCTGCTGACTTACTCATTTTATCATGCAACAGTGAATCTCTGATTTTAGTTTCGTTCCAAGTCCATATTTAAATCTAAATTGGCCTATTAATATTTCGAAACTTAATTTAAAATTAAGATTATTTTTTAATGGACCATTTTACTTCAAAAGAACCAAAATTTTAACTAGTCCCTAGAAAACTGCATTTATTGTTGCAACAATGATTCTCTTAATTTAAATCATATCTTCCTTGATTGTGACTATTTTGCAAACCCTAGAAATAAATACCTAAATTGGATAAAACACGAGGTTCCTTTTAAACAAACTTTATTTAATTTATCTTTTGATAATGTTCAAAACATTCTACTATTCTTGAATGAAGTACTTGAAAAGATTCACTGAATTCACTTCCATGTCCAGACTTCATGCAAATATTGTTTGGACCTTTTCTTTTCTGAAAAATTAATTTATAAATTAAAACATTATTTCATCAAACTCTTAATTCATGTAATAACACTTGAAATCTCTTTTTTTAACTTTGTATGTTAAAAATCAATTTCTTTTTGTACCTTTACTAAGAATTTATGTTTCTCCATCTCTCAAAAATTACTTGATATTTTTCATGTTGTTCTATGTTATTATTCTGTACCACAGGCAATAACCTATCACATGTACTTGATATATATTATAAATTAATTTCATTTATATAATTATATATATTTGAGTTGCAAAATTCCTATTGTACATCGGAAATATTTTTCTACTTTCAGATTGTGAGGATTATCATTGGCAAATCATCTCCTACTGCAATATTCCAGAGAATGGTATAAGCTTACCATTTACCATTACACATTTACACTCAATAAGCCTAATATGTATTAGGTTTTAAACCTGACCTGCCGACCTCAGATAGTCCGCAAGAAGAACGTTACTATAATGATCAAGATAATAAGGAGAAGCATTTTTGTAGTTGTTTACATGATGAAATAATTTACCGAACTGATTTACTTAACGAACTAATGTCCTCAATTCAGAAATATTGTGAGAGCCATACGATTTTAGCATTTATGAACAAAATTTAAAAAGTTAACATTTTCATGGCATTAATATGGAAAATCATACAAAAATTACAGAAATGTGACATTATGTTAACGACTTGTCGTAATTATCTTATTATTTATATTGATATTCTAATTTTAACAGTTGCAGTATAAATACGTAGAACGAAGCCACAGTGCCAAATTTAAATTTTGTTTTAATTTCTAGCTTTTTAAAATATTAAAATTACATGACTTTTACCGTACTTTCAAGTGTTACAGTGTATTTTCACTTTCGAAGAATTTCGCTTTTTATTGCTCTTTAAACCCACATAATTTTTGCTTAATTCCAGATTTTACAGTATCATAACAATTTCCTATGAAAAATCGTATGGCTCATCTATATGTATTGTCACACATAACAAGGTGAAATACTATGTGATTCATAATAAGATATTGCAAGGCAGGTCTTCATCGAAAGGACTAATGGTACATAAGTAGATTATTGTGTGTTCCATTTCTTGAGGTTTGTTTAAAATAAAATGGTTTGTTGTTGCTTTCTTGGTGACCCCCAAACCCTTGAGCAGTATTACACCATTGTTGCGAGGACTACGAGGAACAAAGGTAATTGGAAATTTATTGTGGATCTTGTGAAGGATGAAAAGGGTTTGGGCCTTTATTATGAAGTGTGGATAATCAAGGGGTTTAGGTGTTGAATGTAAAAGTTCTGCAATGTAAATGGATTTTGTTATGTATCCTGTAAGTGCTGCAATACTTCAGACATGCAAGCTGTGAGGGCGGCGATAGGCGGAAGGTTTCGGGCTGAATGGAAATTTACGTTTTTAAATGACAATTTGTATGCGACAGTGTGGGTTTAGGCCAGTGTTGAAAATGGGTCAGAATTAGGGATGTGCCGAATAGTTTTTTGACAATTATTTAGTTCTGGTATTTGTGGTCCGCGCCCGTATAACATTGATTTTGTTTGTCTTCCATGTTGACCGGGATTCGTTAGTCAATAGTCATTCAGTGGTCAATTTATCCCAATCATTCTCATTCTGGTGTACAAATATTTTAAGAGTGGTATCCCCTCGAATTTTGCACCGAAAGTTCGGAGATTTCTGTTTTAGAAACATTGACAAATCAGCATAATTTTCGTGTTTATATGTTTTTTTTTTGCCACTATCGTCAGTAACAACTTGAAAGTAGGAGATTATATTATTAGCATTTGATGACGTCAGGCGCGGACTGACCAGGTCGGGAGTTTCCCGACTGGGCCCCCTGGACCCACTTTTTAACATTTTTTTGCCTTATATAATCGTTAAAGAAACATTCAAATATCAATATGTTGACATAATTAAGTGCTGAAAAATGGAGGGCTCTTCTGAAGAGAGATTGAGGACCCTTTTGAAGAAAGATTGAGGACTCTTTCGAAGAAATATGGAGGGCCCTTTTGAAGAACTATAGAGGGGCCGTTTCTTTTGATGATGTATCCAAATTTTTAGGGGCCCTCATCCTGTAATTTTTTTTTAGAAAATTGGTAAAATTTGTAAATTGTATTATGACAGAAAAACACCCGTTGAATATTGCAGGTAATCATAAACCACGAATAATAAAGTGTTTATTGAAGTATCTGTTGAAAGGATACCTGTAAACCAGATCTTTTAAAGAAGTGCTTTAGGAGCATCAGTACTATAGATCTCATGACGCTGAAAATTAAAGGACCCCCACACAGAGGAGTGAAAAAATAAATGATTAAGCTGGAGGCCAGATTTAACAAACTGAAGTAATGTGGATCAAAGGGAGAGGGAAAGTGAAAAACAGAATTTTTGATTTTTATTATTTTTTAAAGCTGAAAATCTCGTTATATGACAGCAACGTAAAAACCCGAGGGGAGAATCATTCAGTCAAAATCTCGTACGCTCTAGCGAAAGATTTTTCGAAATCTTTGGAAATGTTCGAAAATCTCAAAATCTCTAATGGAAATCTAAAAAATCTCAAACTCTCTTTCACAATCCCGAAATCTTAAAATCTCCTCTGAAATCCCAAAATCTCCTTCCAAAATCATGAAATCTCTTTCTGAAATCGCAAACTCACTTTCCAAAATCCCAAACTCTTTAACTCCCTTTAGAAAATCCCAAACTCTCAAAATCTCTTTAGAAAATCCCAAACTCTCAAAATCTCTTTCTACACTCCCAAAATCTTAAAATCTCCTTCTAAATTCTCGAAATCTCCTTTTCAAATCCCACAATCTTAAAATCTCTTTCTAAATCCCCAAAATCTCGAAATCTTTTTGAAAACGTACGGTACAATATCCGACACTCTCTCTAAAAATAATTTTAAATCTCAAAATCTGACTAAAATTAAGAAAGACAATACTCAAATAGTAATTTTAATTTGAACTATTATGCGTAAATAGTAAAAAAAAAGAAGAAAAGTGGCCGAGCGAAGTGAGGGCGAAATTTTTTTACGTTTTTATTTCTGAAAATGCTATTTATTACGCAATTTCAAGAGAAATTGTGCAGTTTTTTTTGCATTTTATTTAATTTTTCTTTTTATTCTCCTGCTTGGGGGCCCCTAGCCCCCCCTTAAGACGGACCTGCCTAAGGTGAACATAAAGGCGATAAAAATAAAGGGAGTCCGGTACATCCAAAACGTATAAATAAAAACTCATGAACCAAAGGTACCAGGTTCGAATCTCGCAGCTGCCACGTTTTTTTTATTATTGTATTCATGTTCAAAAAATTAGTTTTAATTGAGTAAATGTAAATTCGCACTTGTCAACCTAAT
>JAQFYR010000391.1:0-13160 GCA_034694985.1 Campodea silvestrii
AATATTGCAGAAAGAAAAACTGAAAATATCTTAGATGTTTCAATGTATAGCAATATAAAGAAATTTAATTTGCTATTTTGACAGTTATTTCGCTGACGTTTTTCTAAGACTCAGTCGCCAATACAAATAGTTTCTTGTAATTAATACTTAATTTTTACACACAAGTCAGTTCAATTTGATATACTTTAATATTCTCATTAATTTTTCACTATTAAAACATATTTCGCGTTCTTTGTACTTTACTTTCATGTGTTATTGGAGAATCTTGTAGTTCTAGCTCAAATTAATCCACTTCGTGATGCTTTCGTAGCTGCTTCTACAGGACTACAACGTAATTGTCGATTCGTACAAATATGTCGTATCAGTTTCAAGCTTTTATGGGCTTCCCTGCAATCCTGCTAATATCAGTGTAAACAGCCTATTACTGTTATTTACAATATGTGCATTTTCAACAAAGTTGTTACACATGATAATTTTTGAAATAATATGGTCAATTTTTTTAACATCAGTAATACATAAACAATTTCACTACACATTACAGTTTTCACAAGTTTTTATTTCAGTTATCTATATTTTCCAATACATTTCAAATTCATTGTAGCTGATATGAAATATTATTTAGTTTTCTTAATTTTATTTCATTATAATAATAACAAATTTAATTAGCAAATAGTAAAATTGTAGCATAAACATATTACTTTTGTTTTTGTCCTTGAAGCATAACTATAGTAGTTGAGCATTTTTAATACTAAACAGTTTTTCATTGTTTGCCAGAGAGTTAGGTTTCTGAATTGAATTAGAATAGTAAGTTGTTGCTGGTTGATATATTAAGTGTGCTGCTAGAATAATGTTCAAATGTATATTCTCGTAGCTGCTATTGTATAATGTTCGTACTTGCCTGTTGAATGGTATTAAAGTTCGTAATATTTGTAAATAATTTGCTTGCTAGCTTCAAAATTTGTATATTGCTCTCAGTGCATTTCAGAATAGGATATAATGAAGGAAGTGTCTCAGGTGAGTTACATCGCAATTTTTGTGGTCGGATCCTAGAGTAACTACTTCCCTGATAACGCATCATATGCCGTTCTTCTGGAGGGGGGAGGACTTTGAAGTCTTTAAGACTTTCAAAATCATAAATTCCTTGTTAAATCTGAAAAAAAAAATCACTATATTTTGCATAAATTGTGATCAAAATATTCCACATATTAGTTATGACTAATAACTTACTTTTAAACTTATTCAAGAATTAATGACATTCCATATTAGCCAACAAGTTTTTCACCTCCGCGTAAAAATTGATAACATTCCATATGACTAAAACCCACCTTTCATCCCATTAGAAATATAAACAAATACCTCGCTGTTCACATAATGAAAACAACAACACTTCGTCACATAACCAACCAACTAATTTCAACATCACTTTAAATTTTAACAATAATGTACTATGCAAAACTAGGTAATTGAAAATATATTTTTATTTCCGAAATATGTGAATAAATGTCATAGTTGTAGTGGAATGAAACCGTTTACGTTTTGTATCCTGGGAACCATCATAACCAATCACAAAGTTCGAGATCTGGAAAAATATTTCAATAAATGGCACATTATAATTATTTATGCAAAAGATAACGAAAGATGGAATTGAAATTTGTACAAAGTTCAAATTTACAAACTTTTCCAAGAATTTACGGGGAATTTGTGATTTTGAGAGCCGAAAATTGGCAATAAATAATTTTTCTTAATTCCAGAAGAAAGCATTATGAGGGAGAAGTCTCTACAAGATCCAACCATCAACTATTGTTTTTGAATTAACACCTGAGACACCTCCCCTGTATCTAGAATATCTCTCAATATATGAACTGAAAAAAGAAGTTTGTTTAGTAAAGTATACAAGTAAACCCAGAAATAGCAAATGTCAGTCGCTAATATTTAAATAAAGCTTATAAAAATATTAGACCGTGAAAAATCACGGGTGCATTGTAGTGACAGCACAAGGCATGCATTCAAAAGTTTAAAAGGAAAAGCATACTTTTCATTTCTGCAGTTTTCTGTCTACGTAGTTGATTCTATAAATTCGCAAATATATAGTCTTTGATTAGTGAATATAGCGAAGTAGATTTTTATACAGAACATTTATTTTTATTTAGATCGAAGTATTAGAATAGCTTTTTCATTTTTATTTTCATATAATGCTGTTTTTACAAAATACACTTCTCACATCCAAAAATGCAATGTAATAACTATATGTAATATGTGTGTAATTGTTACAAATTCTAAGTAGTATATTTCCACAGATTCCGAATCTTCTGTCACTGGTTTTGCAATCATAGTTACTTCAGTAATATCATCCTTGTTTGTATTTTGATTTCATCTGTTTTTCTGGGAGCTGAGGACCCACTTGATGCCAAATCTGCGAGAAATGTGGTACGTATTCTTTTAAGATACAAATGAGCTATAAATTAATGTCATAAATTTACTTCGTGTACAAAAAATGAATGTGTTATTTTATATTATCATAAATTTTGAAAATCTTCAGAGGATTTCTTGATTTCTAAATATTAACCTAGGACAAACGTTTGCTAAGATAATTTGAACATTACAGTGTGAGTATCCTAACATTGTGTAAAAATTTATACTCCAAATATTTTATAATCGACTTTTTCCTTCTGTTATAACTTCAAATATAGATACATTATGCTCTTAATTAACGTAGATATTGTATACATAATTATAAGCAGGCACTGTGTATAAGGCATAGAGAAGTGAGTCACTAAATATTACGTATGTGTCTAGGCAAAATAACCTGTATTTTGAAATAATATCTGACACCAACATCACTGATGAAGAGTTTAATTAAATTCCACTTCCAGTATTCGTTGATTCCAAGGCTTTCAGTTGTTTCATTTTCATCAGTCGACATTTATGCTACCATATTTACAAAAGAATATAACAATGTCATTCAGTAATGAAAAAATTACATTTTTGTGTTTCAAGACAATTTACTTTTGGGCTACTTTCTAGGGTCTGACCACCATTCTTTCAAAATACTATTCAGAACTGATTGTTTTCATGGAATGTCGACGATCCCATTAAAACCAGCCAAACGAACAAAAATAAATAGACGAAAACAGAGAACTGAATAAACTCTTTTTTATTCTATGCTGAGCATCTTCACTTCACAAACGGGACAGATTACTATTTTAAACAACGAAGCCTGCAACGTGCAAACAAACCATGCTTTTACTATATGTATATTTATTTAAAAAGGACAGTTTATCTTTGTATTGTGACACATTAATTTGAAGAGCCTCAAGTTAGTTTTGCTTCATAATTCTCTGTTGAACTACACAAGAACAAACAGAATTTGCTGTTTTTACGTTTAACTTACAAGTAAATACTTATTTTTTTATATACATATGCCGCATTGTATTACTGGTTTACTTGTATATTGTATATTTGACATTTTAATTTCACATCGCCAAATATATAATACCTTAAAAAATGTTTATTTCCAGATCTTGAATTATTTTGATTACTTCTTCACTTCTGTGTTCACGTTTGAACTTACTTTGAAAGTAATTTCTTATGGTTTCATTCTTCACAAAGGAGCATATTGCCGATCTGCCTTCAACAATCTTGATCTTCTCGTCGTTTGCGTATCACTCATTTCATTCGTCTTCAGGTAGGTATGAAGAAAAAAACATCATTCAATGTATTGGAACTTTGAAAAACTTCCAATTAATATGACTGTACAGTATAGCTTATTTTCTAGTAAAATATTTCAAACTCTTCCATTTTAATTAAGTTGCATTAAAAATCCTAAGTTTCCTTGGAATACGGATAGTTCTGCTTCTGCACCAACACTTTTTTTTATAATGGATTGATAAAATCCTTTGTCTGATAACGAAGTTCGCTTTTGATACCTTTGTCCGAAATTCTATTAATTATAACATTGATCTATCAATGACTGCTATGTAGTTTACATTGATACAGTATCTTTTACCTTTGAGAATTAGACATACAAATTGTCATTTTTTTCGAAACCAATGGAAAATTCCTTATGTTCTATAATTTAAACAGAAAGGAAGTTGTATTGTATGTAAACCATTAAAAGTAAAATGGTCAGTATTAGAAATGGTACAAGAAAATGTATGCAAATTTTATTATCGATTTGAAAAGTGAAAGGTTAAAAGACCGGGAATGTTTTTTGTAAAAAAAAAAATCATTTGGGAATGAATCTGACATTTCTTCGTGCAATTATTCATTTCAGCTCAAGTGCTATCTCAGTCGTGAAGATTCTCCGTGTAGCAAGAGTACTCAGGCCTCTACGTGCAATCAACAGAGCCAAGGGTCTCAAAGTAAGGAAATGTAGAATTTATAACTAAAATAAATATATACTTTTTAAAATTAAAATTTCTCTTAATAATACTCCATTTTAATTTTATACTCAATACAGATGAATTATTCATGTCAAACTCAAACGTAAGAAATTTTTGGTAAAACTTATGTATTTGATAATTATGAAACCTATAAAATTCTTATTTCTCCACAGCGTCCATATTGGAAGATTATAGTTTAGTTCTTCATTCATTTACGGCTTCTTTCTTGTCATATATTTTATTTTTTTCCTTAGTTGCATCATTGTTTTGCTTTGCTATTTATTTTTAAACTTTTTTTGGAATCAACATTGAATCGATTATTTTCAAGTAAACTGAAAAATAAACAAAAAGTCAAGAAAAAGTAAATGAAAATACTGACGATGTGTTTATTTTGTTCCTATTTCAAATCTGCCATCATCTAGCATGTTGTCCAGTGTGTGGTCGTAGCCGTAAAGACCATCGGCAACATTGTACTGGTCACGTGTCTACTTCAGTTTATGTTTGCAGTTATTGGCGTCCAGTTATTCGAGGTAGGCAACAGGACTTTGCCAACAGTTCTGTGCTCGTAAACGTCAAATTGTTTTTCAGTTGCTGCTTTTTCTAACAGTTTGGTTTTTTTACCCTAAATTTCCGAAGTTCCGGGCTCTCTCTCTTACTAATGCGAACGTTTGTGTATTTGTTTTTCGTTCTGCAATTAATTTGGTTAGTGAATTAATAACCACTCTTTTGAACACAAACCCAGTTTTAGAGTATGGTAGATTTGTTTACTGATTTGATATTGCTGAGGAGGTAGGGGGATGAGGAAGGAAAGTTTCGAGTTCGTGGATCTGTTGTTTAATAATTTGATAATTATTTTACATTAGCAATAATTTCACGGCTTTTCATTTCGTTCGGAAATTAACGAACTTCTTGGTAACCAGCAAATTTCTTACTCCCTACTTCATTGTAAAATTAGTAAATTCTCACGTGGTCAGCAGTTTATCGCTTTACAAAAATAAATGAGCTTCCTGAATTACAACTATTTTACGATTTTTAACTTCGAACAGGCCTACCTCATCAATGAGAATTCACATGAGACATGACCGTTTTGTATGTTACTTTTCTCATCACTCATAAATTAATAACTTTGTTTAAACAAAATGTAGCTTATTACAATCTAATTCAAATATTAATGGAATCCCATGTGCGTGCTAATTACTTTTCACCTCATCAAAAAATAATGGCATTTTTCATGGGCAATTAATTGATTTTCACTTCATTAAAAATTAGTGACATTTCACAACTTTCGCCTCATTAAAAATAAATAACATACCCTAATTACCACTAAATTTTCACCTTACTAAAATTAATGAAATTTCACATAAGAATTATGACTAATAACTAACTTTTCACCTCATTAAGAATTAATGACATTCCACAATAACCAATAGTTTTTCACCTCATTAAAAAATTAATGACATTCCATATGACTAAAACACACCTTTCACCTCATTAAAAAAACATAACCAAATACCTCGCTTTTCACATAATGGAAACAACAGCACAGCAGAAGAATTTCAACCTCACTCAAAATTTAACGATAATCTACCATACAAAACTAAAATAAAAAAAAACACCTCCTTATTCTCCAACCTCCACAGCGGTACCACTAGCCTCCCTATGCATCACAGTATTTGATTGGTGTTTGCTTTGACCAATCCCTCTCTTCCCTTCCTATAGAAAGTAGTGAAATGTGTGATCGTATCCGTTAAGACAATCGGAAACATTATTCTCGTCACCACTATCCTGATGTTCATGTTTGCCGTTATAGGCGCCAGCGTCTTCAAGGTAATGAAAAAGATTGTTCCATTTTTTTCCATTTTTTTCCATTTACGCATCGTGGTTTTTCATATTGAGGTTTTTACAGAAATTTTAGGGAATTTAGCATGACTTCGGGGTTATTCAAAATATTAAGTTTTGCTTGAGTTGATTTTTTTTCTATTTCTTTAACGAAGAGTTTATAGTACAATTAGTCAAAATTCGATATTTTCTGCTTTCTGGTTCTGAAAGTTATGCAGATTAGATTTTTATTATTGATATTATACACATTTTCAATCCATTCTTTATAATTTTTGGACAATTCATTACAATTTGTTGGTAAAAAATCTTCATATCCTAGCTTACATTCACAATTCGCACTGTGTTATTGTGCATGCACCGCATTTGTTCCTAACACATTGGCTTTCAAAATAACTTAGAACAAGTGATTTTATCACTTCATAACACTTTATGTAATATTATTTCTTTCACTTATTGTATTTTTCTGTAAATTAATAACTATTAAACTTGATTGAAATTTCATGTATAGAGGTCTTGAGTTAGCCCTGATAAAAGTACTGTACAAATGAAAGTTGTTTTCACCATTAGCTATAATACTGTATTTTTCAAATTTTCCAATATGTTTCAGGATATAATCTTTCAATTTTCAAGGATTCAGTACAAATATTCGGCACTAACAATATACACTTCAAACTGCAAGATATAACCGCCAATTACAAAAATACAGACATACTACAGAACGCTATGATAATATATACATGTGTAACTCCGAATTCCGTCATGCAACAGAAGACGTTAAGTGTCTTGACATCCATTATCACGATTTCTTCTTGCTTCAAACATCACATAATGTACAATTGAAAACAACTTGGTTGAATATACTACAAAATATTTTGTATTTGTTAACTATGTCGTAATTACGTACAGATAAATCTTTTATTCCAAATGATGAGACAATCTAATTCATCGTTAGAGGAAATCAAATTGATTTGATTTTATGCAAGCAAACCAGCACATCCTTGAAAATAGGAAGTATACTTTCCGAAACATATAGGATATTTTGAAATATACAACATGATATACATGTAATGATAAAAATGTTTTTAATTTATTTGGTAAATTTCATGATTTTATGTGTTACTAAACACTGTAAAGCTACAAAATGAAAAACTATATATATAGTATTATATTCTACAATTATTTGAATGAAAATTACGAAGATTTCTATTCCAGGGAAAATTCCACATTTGTTCTGATGAAACGAAGCTTACGGAACACGAATGCCAGTAAGTAGAATTCGAAGGTTTAAACGCATACAGTATAGTACCAGTGCATGTACAGTTAAAAGTTAGTGTAGTTTAAAAATCACTGTTGTAGGAAAAATTTCCTTCTTATTCAGTGTTACATGTACGGAATGTACTACAGTACTATGTTGATGTGTCTAGATTGATTGTACAGTTGAACTGCTCGGGATCTCCCCTTTTGATTAGTGAAGAAATGTTAATTTTAAAGGATAGAAATAAGCTTAATTCAAAATGCCTTTTGAAAGTTATATATTATTTTCAACCTGATCCCATATACAATTGTTTATGAAAAAGCTGTTCTCTGTTTCCTTTGTACCAATAAAATAGGAATTTTTTACTTTTATTTTTTTAACATTAATTTTTACTTTTTTAACATCAACCGTTGAATACATATTTTTATGAAAGATATTGTTTTAAGAAAATGCTTCAGTGAAACTACCAGTACTTTGCAGCGAAATTTAAAACCCGTAAATTGTAAGGGTTTATTCATTAAAACGAGGAGGAATGTACAAATTGAAATTTTGTCACTAGGCGACTGTTAAAATACGTGTTCTATACAAATGTATGAGTGCTTTAACTTTTTTTACTTTTCTCATAGAGGAGCTGTAATCCAGAAAATGCCGAATGGGTCTTACATTCGCGAATTCTTTTGATTACACAGACTGTAGTACAAACATTTTAAATTTAATGTACACTACTTTTGTAGGACATGTACTCTAACAGTCGCCTAGTGGCAGAATTTTAATTCCCCCCCCCCCTATTTTAAGGAACAATAACTCACAATTTCATGGGTTCTAAATTTCGCTGTGATAATGACTCTTAACCCTACATGGTATTTTTCAACAACTTTATTAAATAAAACATTCAGTTATCTGGATGGTATCTAAATAAATAAATAAATAAATGGATGGTATCAAAATATTTCGTACCGTAATTTTAATATACATTACAAATATTATATACATTACAAATGCTTTAGAATGACAATAAATTAGACTTTCTGATATCAATTTTCTTTGTGACACTTGAAACTATGTATTTGTTTCCTTATAGGCGTTTACAGTATAATATTATTTATAGTAATGACTCTTGATCAAAGCAATTGTAGAAACTACACATATAGCATATTTTAATAAAATTAAGCAAAATTTCTTCAAACCGACTTATTGGATCCAGTATATCTACACCGTAAAAAATATTGTAAATTTACAGGAAAACGGAAGTTTTTGCTGCCGCAAGTTTTACCATCAATTAACGAAGACCCAGTTCTTTCACGAAGAAAATCCGTAAAATAAGAAGGACTCAGTTTCAATAGTTACGGTGGAAAACAGAGCTCTTGTTATTTTACGGATTTTTTTCGTGAAAGAACTGGGTCTTCGTTAATTGACGGAAAATCTTCTTTAAGCAAACAGTTATGTTTTCTTGTAAATTTACAATCTTTTTTACGGTGTATCGTACCATATTTCCGCAAGCGAGCCTTCTTAAAAAATGGACAAATTTCATAAAAAAAATGATTCTACAGAATACACAATACAGATTCTTAATTAGTAGCTTTAACAGTTACAGAAGTACCACTGTGACTCGTACATCTCAGGGATTTTTACTGTTGTTGTGTGTTTATAAGAAAGTTATAATTATTGTATGTATTTTCCAGGGGTTACTATGTAAAATTTGAAGAGGGTGATGTTTCCAAACCGAAAACGTTCAAGAGAATTTGGGATAATAATAATTTCAATTTTGATGATGTTCCTAATGCCATGTTAACACTCTTCACTGTCTCAACATTTGAGGGGTGGCCACAGTAAGTATACACAGGGATTTATAATTTTTTTTATCAGAAATTTGTACTTCGTGGAGGTTCTCAATAAAGTATATTTGAAAAAATGCATATTTTAATGACAAGAGTGAATTGAAGAATAGCTGAGCACTATACATTAAAGAAGTTTTAAAGTTTTCATGCACGGAAGGTATGCAATTTGTTACTTTTGAGCAGAGATAGGCAAAATGAATGCTTAATGTATTTCAAATACAAAACACTACTGGGAAAAGTATTTAAAATAAATACAAAATACTTTTGAAAATGTATTTAAAATATAAAATACAAAAGACATTTTTAAAATTCTGTTTTAAATATAAAATATAAGGATATATCAAATCAATATATGATGGGATATTACCATGAATAAAGTCCCACGGAAAAGGGAAGATTTCAATTTCTGTGAAAACAATCCTACGGAAACGGGAAGATTTCTTAAAAAGTATTTTAAATACAAAATACTGAAAACTAAAGTATTTTAAATACAAAATACATGGAAAGTATTTAAAATACATGTATTTCAAATACTGCTTGCCCGTCTCTGCTTTTGACATACTGTAAATAATTTTTGCAAAACGAAGTTCTGGTTTTCATAATTATATTAGAAACTCATATTTTGTTTTTTTTGTTTAATAGGCAGTTCTATACAATTTCCGCACACTAAGATATTCGAGAAATTTCGTTTTTGTTTTCGGGTTAAATGATGTACTTGTATATATTCAATTCCGCAATTGTTTTGCAGTAATATTGAAGTTAAAATTGATAATCTGATGGTTATCCATTATACTACAATGCAAATACCATTGCTATTAAAAGCAATATGAATAATATATTATAATAACTTCCGTGTATATTTGAAATAATGAAAGTTTATCACTGCTTTATCAAAGTTTATCAGAGTAGTGATAAACTTTCATTATTTCAAATTAAATAGTACCTCTGTTAGTGTCCATTTAAATATTCCGTGTATATATTTATAAAGTGATAAAAGTACTGTATATTTTATTCACATGGGCGGAAATGTATCAGCACTACTGTATTCGTATCTTATACAAATATTCAAGTTTAGCAACGCCTACTTGCATGGCATAAAACAATTGCTTTTCTACAGCAAGCCCCCTTTTGGTGATCGAGACCGTAAGGGGTAAACGCGTTTGTAGTTTTCCAAGTAAAGGTTACTGGTAGTTTTGATGACATTTTTTTTCATTATCCAGGTTTACAAAAGCAGATTTTTTTTAAGACACCATTTATGTCCTTCTTGTAATACTATTTTTTGTCGCATAATGTTCGATTTCCATGGCACGTGTAGTTTGACTATAAAGTGACTGTTGTAGAACATTACTCAAATAATTATTGTGCTCTACGAAAACGAACTTAACTTTATACTGTGCGCGTGATGTAGAAAGTTATCAGAATTATGTGCATATTTATTTGCTTATTTTACTAACACAAAAGTTGCTGTAATTAAAAAAATACGCGTGCCATTGTAAAATCGAAGAGGGATTTTCTTGTTGTATTTCGACTACCAAAGCTGATATACATTTTGTAATGTTTCCATGAATATTCTTGAACTGCATTAGTTTGACGACTGTAACGTCGTGATCCGGCGAAATATTTTCACAGGAGACACGTCACTATCTCACTTCTGTTTTTCAAATTTTTGTAAATTTCTGCTGGATTTTAAAAATTAATTAACATAATTAAATTTTAAAATATAGATTTCCTGGAAAAAGTAATAAATTACATTTGAACAAAAGCATGCAATTGTGAAAATTTAAGAAATACAGTCAGCAATGCAATAAATTAAAGAGCAATTTAAAGCAAATAAAATCATTAACTGACAGAGTTCAGCACCTCCAGATTACCCATAGATTTCTTTAACCAATCGAATCAGGCACGTAATTTATCACTATGTTATTCCTTATTTCACCTAATACTGAATAAATACATTTCGATTTGTGCTAAACGAAGGTGAGTGAAAAGGTCACACCGGTCGATCTAATCCTATGGCAAAGAATAAACCGTAAATCCACACAGTTATATCAAAATTTCCCTTTCTTAGCCACTCCCTCGTTTTCTCTCTTCTTTCAGACTACTGTACGTCTCCATAGATTCAAACGCCGAGGATCGTGGTCCAATTTACAACTTCCGTCCAGTCGTCGCCATTTATTACATTATTTATATCATTATTATAGCTTTCTTCATGGTTAACATCTTCGTTGGTTTTGTCATCGTTACTTTCCAGAGCGAAGGAGAACAAGAGTACAAAAATTGTGAACTGGATAAAAATCAAGTAAGAGAATTTTCATTGTTATCAATTATTTTATAGAACAAAAAATAGAGTATTTGTTTCATTTGGAGTATCGTATCGCATTTTTTATTATTTAGAGTAAGTTAAAACTGATTCAAAGAGTTTATAAGAACCATCGTCAGTGAATACTAGTGCACATATACTGCAATACCTGAGAATTATTTTCAGTGTAATGGTAAGAAATATTTAAGCTAGTCGCACAACACGTCGGATCGGAACGAATCCGATCGAAATTTTCTTTCACATGGAGATGGAAAAATTCCGTTCCGATTTGATCCGACGTGATGGGCGGTCTTTCACCTACATGAATGCATATGATAGTTGTTATCGTTACCGTTACGATCCGATTCAACGTAGTGGCTGAGAAGCTACTTCTGAGTTCCTTCTGAGCACTGACGTTTCCAAAAGGATTCAGTTTAAATATGATATTTTTAAAAGCTGTAAGTAGTTTTAAGATTATATGCACTTTCCATTCCAACAAAAACCATCCTCTAAAGAATTTTTGTCTTTCGGAAATGGAGTTTTTAAAATAATAATAATAATAAAAAAAAAATAATAATAATAAGGGTCACATCAGGGCTAGTAATGAAAATGAATACGAAAATAGATGATAAAATTTTTTCTAAGGCTCACGCATGATGCCTTTTTCTTATGGAAAATGATTTACAAAATTTTGAAACGTGTAATCCTGACATGACATCAAAGATTTTCTGTGGGCGAACGGCATATAAATAGCTTATCAAGCAATGTATTCTTTACAAGATTCGACTATCGGTTTTTATCAATTTAATACTTGATACATTCCCATTTAAGTAATGTTTTTCCTTGTTTCTTAGAAATTCAACTCGGTGAAAAATTAATTTGATATTCTCTGATATCTGGAAAACGTTTCCTTGTTATTGGGCAAGACTTTTCACTGTTCGACATTCTCTGATATCGATAATTGTTATTGTTGATAGCACGTGCTTGCACCTTTATTTATTTTTTTATCAGATCCTTTATCACATTGTTGTGTTATTATGAGGGCGTTTCAGTATACTGTACCACCTACTGTACAGGTATATAAAGTATGGATATTAATGTTTCAATTTCTTATAATAGAATTTTGTAGACTTTACAGATAAGTTTTATAAAAATCAATTGTGCTTCGGACAATGGAAGTTAATATAATTTATCCCACTCTTTTGGTATATTTCATCAACAATAGTGTTATGATTACAGCTAGTCCGGTAATTACAAATATCGTAGTTGACAAAATGAAATCATCCTTTGACATTAGCAAGTTCCTCTCGCTGAAGCAAACTCAAGAAAACATACTAAACGGTAATCAACTTTTAACGCCATCACGACTCTGTGTAGAAAGTGGTAACGGTCCGAAGAACGCTGCTTGGGCGAGAGTTTACGCTACAAGTAACTGTGTGAAACGTGAAAGTCTTCTTTGGGATCTAAGTGGCGGCCATCTCACCGTCGGCCGTGCCGCGGATATGAACAATCACAATAATAAACTCTGTCTTGAACTTCAGAAAAGT
>JAQFYR010000392.1:0-13154 GCA_034694985.1 Campodea silvestrii
AAAAAGTTTAAAAATTGCTTAGGGACTTGTAAAACAGTGAGTTAAACTTGAATTTAGAAGTTTGTTATAAGTAAACAATAGTTTGCAGTGTGCATACTCCGTTTCAGATAATGAGCCTCACTGTGAATTTGAAAGCTTGGTATTTTCAATCCTGAACTTAAATTTTAAAACTGCTCGATCTATCTTTATGTGCTAAAGAACTTTCTCTAATTATTACTGTACCTCAAAATAAGCTGAAAATGCCATTAATTTCAGACCTAACAAAAATATATCTTTTGAATGCATTCAAGGTGCATGTAGCCTAATATCAAAATTACATCTTGTTCATTTCTGCACTTGTTACAGTAAAAAGAAAGAAAATGTACTGATGACGAACCATAGGTACAATATTGCATCAAAGTTTTGATGTTTGTACTTTGAGCTGTTTTTAATATGATAATGGTAATGAGTTATTAGCATGAGATTTTGAGAACTTCCTTCAATGATTTTTAAATTTTTTTTTTTTTGTATTTTGAAAAAGTTTGTACAATATTATATCAAATAAAATGTCAAATACTTTATTTTCACTTAATTAAGTGGTGGGAATCCATGTTTCAACGCAAAATTTTATCAGAAGAAACGCCACTAAATATCCGGAAATACTTACTTAAGTTTTTCTGTTATTTGTTGAACATAGAAAAATGCTGTCAAAGTGTGTCATGAAGCATTTAAATTCTTCTTTCTGTCGTTTGCAGACATTCATATTTTTAAAAAGTAATAAAGGCCCTAGGCTATCCAGATGGTCAATAAAAAAAATTCAGTTAACAGGCTAAGCTATGAGATATAGCCTAACATAATTTGTTAGTCTTTTTTAAAAATGTACACAGCTGTATGGTATACAGGTTACCGGAAAAGAACTAGTGAACTCTGAAATTACAAAAAGTACATTGTTTCTTACCTTCAAATTGTTGATTTCTTTCTGAGCTTCAAGTAATCTTTGTTTGAGTTTTTCTTCATCTCTTGGGTACTGCTGGAGTTCAGTGTTAAATTTATCAATGGTTTCTTTTTGAGTTATTAATTTCTGACGATTCACTTCTAACTGGTCCTTAAGTTGCTGAATCTGAAACATTAATTTCATGTTTTAAAACACATTGAAAAAGTGAAAATGAGTAAATGCATCATTATTAATCCCTTAAGCGTGTAATTGAGTGCTACGTGGCTGCTTCTACGGCGTGTAATTGTTTCCAATTTTTCAAATTTCTGGAGAAAAAATATTTAAAGTTTTTTTTTCGTCAAAGTATAACAACTCATGTTATATCTATCATTGGAAACGTCACGAAGCGTACTTTTCAAATATGCTACCGGTATATTTTTGTGTGATGTCAAAATATTTTTTGTTGATATACGAGCGATGAACGCACACTAGGTCGCTAGTAAGCGTTCGATAAACCTTCATCAAACTCCGATTGTTGAGCATGCGTGGAAAGCACCATTGAGATGTACTCGCCCAACAAGATGCGGAGTTGATTTTTAAAGTAATGGGAGTAATGACCTTTGAGGTCGACCAACCGCGAATACGGCGACCTCGAATTGACGCGTTGAACATGGAGAGTGATGTAATTTTCGAAAAAGAAACCAGTTCGTTGAAAACTGTTAAGGAAGTTCAGAATAAAAAATATGAATAAAACAAAGCAGTCGCGTTTTTTATTATAAAAAAACGTGTTTTTTTACTTGTAAGACTGCGCATAATCCCTCTGATACCACTATTCCATGGGTGCTCTTTTATTTACCTGTTTTTCTTTCCATTTTCCTGTCTGTCTTAATTCTTCTACTTCATGTTGTATGGAATTAATCTTCTGTCTTAACTGAGCAGGATCTCCACCTGGTGTTGGAGGTCGTTGACGTTTATATTCATCAAGACGTAATTGAAGTGTAGACATCTCAGACATCTGATTCAGAGGTTGTCACGCTCACCTTGAAGATCCTACAGGGGAGAAATTTGAAAAAGGTTCAAGTAAACCTACCTCTTTGGCATTGCACGAGAGGCAACCCCCCAGCCACCCCTCAAATTTTGTTTCACCAAAAATATTTACAAAAAATAGGAATTAAACTATAGGTAGTGCTCCATTACCATAAGTTTCAGAAAAATCTATGCACTCTTTAGCCTACATTATTTATACTCTCAAAAAAAGTAAAAATATTTATAAATAGTTAAATACTAATACTGCTGATTTTCGGTTTTTTGGGAAACTGAAAACCGATCGTTTTTGGTTATTAAACCGACATATTTTCGACAGATATTTTTTTTCTTCTTGGGCGGAAAAAATATTTACATAGAAATATTTATCTCAATTATTAGCGAACAAAATTAAAAAGTTTCTTTCTGTATTATGGAAGAAACACCCTTTTCTTGTGATCACTGTGCAAAAGCAGCAAGTGTAAAGACTGTGAGTCATATTTTGGAAGGAAGCCAAAATGGTTTGAGTTTTTGTCATAGGCGGACATTTTTGTCATAGGCGACCTTGTAGTGAACAGATTTTGTTAAAACAAAGTTCACACCATGAACTACGGTACATTAGAAAAACATAAACTACCAGTACTTGTATGTTGTACCTCTCAATTTCATCTGAAATAGTTAAAAATAAGATAATAATGAACAATACCCAATTCCCAACCCAGGTGCATACAGTAGTGGACATTTACCTCGAGTTGTTTCTTATCATTCTTCCACTGCAACTCCATATCCTTACACCTTCTAATAACAACTTCTTCCATTCTAAATAATGCATCAAACTTTGCTTCTATTCTTCTTACAGGATCAATCATATAAGCAGGAGTTGGAGAAAGATCACGTACATCATCCAGGGAACCACTAGATGTTGTTGTTGTTGACATGTACAGGAGATCTATCTGATCCCTAACACACAAGGAAATAAAAACATAATATTTACAAAAATATGGGATGAACCCGTGTTAATAGTAAATTTAAGAACACTGGGAAGTAAATATTTTAACCCATTGCAGTCTTGAAACATAATATATTTTGCAGCCCTGTATTTTGCATTTTTGCAGCCCATATTTTATATATATTTTTTTATATTTTGCAGCCATACTCAGAAAAAAAAAACATGCAGAAGAAGAAAAACTTAAGACTAATCCACATGTTTGATTACTTTAATTTATTTACATAAATTTATACAGCTTGCAGTCAGTCAACATTTCCAAATAAATGTGTGACAAAAATAGAAAAAAATAACTCTATAGGTCTACACAAATAAAAGAAAAATAGATAGACAGATGTACATAGATTGTTAAAACTGGCCGAGATATTAAATTCCAAAAAAAAAGAGTCGATTTTGGAAAAAACGATTTTTGAAACATCGACAGCCTTAACAAAGTAACTAGTTCAATGCAAGGTGAATTTCAAAAATACGTTTTCTTTTTTAATTCAAATATCAGAAACCAATGGTGCAATTTTCTTAATGAATCATGAACTTAAATTTTGAAGTCAATAATTAGAATGTGTAGATAACTTCCAGAAGATCATAATGTTGAGGTTGTATCTAATCTTACCTGACAGATATATCTTCAGTTGATGGTGAAGTACAAGTTTCACTTCCACATGATAAATGAGTATTCTCTAACTCCTTGATCTTTAAATCAACTTTAGATTCAAGTTCACTCAACTGAAATGAAGGAAAGAAAATTTACCACACCCTCAGTCTCAACATAAAATATTTCTTAAGATCCAAGTTAGAGCGGAAATTTTTTATCACTTCATAAAATAGGCCTAGGCCTATATCAAATTTTAAAATTTATAAGATATATATTTCAGTTGACATTCTGAATTAAGTATTATAAGAAGCAGAATAATTTCATCGGGTCTACTTTTGAAATTCCAAAATCCGTAAGTCATCTCTTAAAAGTCACTTTTATCTTCAATTTTCATTGCAGGCCTATGAAACATTTAAGGTTGTGCCACATTGAACTCAAGTATAATTTCTATATGAACGTAATGCTAATACTGACCCTTCCAAGACCCAAGACCAAACCTATAGCCTACAATGATAAACTAACATTTTCCACAACACAACTTTTAACTGTATATCGTAATTCATAATAGAATAAGACTATGGTAACATATCACTGGAAAGAGTTTGAGATTACCATATGCTTTTGAAATCTGATATAGGCATACACAATAAAATTTCATTTATAAAATTAGTAAATTACACAGTTATTGTCTATCGTAGTGAAAAATTATAACTTTTCATTATTTCCTTTCGTTGATTCGTTCTCTTTTATATTTTCAAAATCAGTTTCAACTGTCAACCAAGCTCATCTCCAATTCAATCACCCACAGACTCTACTAACTTATACATGTATGTAGGCCTATGCATTATTATACCTAAGAAATATCTGTATATTAGCCTACCTGTCCATGTAATTCTCTGAGTTGTGCTGCTTTATTATCTCCTCTTTCCTTATTCTTCTTTCCTCGTAATAATTGCTTTTGTAACTCAACAACATGTTCTTCCAGTTGAGACACATTCGCACTTACACAATTCTGAAATCAACAGAGATTGATCAACTTCACAATCTCCTACTAACCTCATTGGAACATACCATAATGACTCACAATTTTATTTTATTTTGAACAGCAATAAAAAAATAAGTGTCTTTACACATTATATAACCTACACCCACATGGTTAAATATTTTAAAGTGCAGAATTTTGACAATACAATATTGACATTAGCCAACCTCAACACAAAAAGCATGTATTTTACTGGAATGATGAAAGTTATAAAATTTATTTTTGGTTAGATACAATCATTTTCAAATAATAAGTCCAAGGATTTTCAAAAATGGTGTTGCCTGTTCTTTTTAAAAAATATGGAACTAATATACCACCAAAAAAGACAGAGAATATTAGTTACCAGTGTCACCACACATATTTACTTCATTGACTTATTCCTGGTAAATTTACATGATGCACGGTAACATGCCATCTAACAATACTACGCTGCATTATATATAATATGAACTTTGTATTCCATGCTACAAGAACATTGGTACAGTATAAATTAGTCTATACTATAAAACAAACCCATGATTTTAACACTTTTTGGAGGTTACCAGACTTTTCTTTTTAGTCGGTAATAAAGATAGTCTACAGCTTAATTTTGTTTTAAAGACGCTCATTAGCAAACATACACTTTTCAAAACTCATGCTATTTCTAAAAGATCATACCATGCATATCTATTTACAAGTCATCTCATATTTCGAAAATTTTGTATACGCTACCGTACCATAATTATATATAATACGGTAGATTAGTTGAATACCATGCAGCTTATTTAGCACGAGAACAAAAACAGTTGGACCTATCTATTACAAAGAGTTCAAATAATTTTTAAAATCAGCCATTTATGCTATGCATGCCAAAAGTAACCTTTCCAACAGGACTGAGTAGGTATATATTATGAGTAGCACATTTCAGCTGTATCCCATCATCCCAACATATAAAATGTATTTACAATCTTACGAAATTCTGTGACAATTATAATTAGGGCTGCAACTGTTTATTGAAACATTAAATTAAAATGTTAATAATATTATTGTTAAATAACCAGAAGAATTTCAAGGATTAGAAGTTGTGATAACAATATTATCAATACCTCTAATGTCTAATTATCATATCCAATTATCCATAAATACATATATTCTTTTAAAAAACAATGCCGTAAATTATTACATGACAAGGGGGAGTGATTCTGGGTTCCGAGGTAAATAGCGCAGGGTATGTACACTCAAACAATTTCGTTTATTGTCTTTAATTATGTAACGTACAAGTATGTAATTCATCATTATATTTATCTTTCATGTTTTGTTTGTTATATGTTCATATTTGTTACTGGTTAGGTGGAAGATAGGGCAATAGCTCTAACCTCGCCATACACTATGTAAAAGACCTTAATAAATAAATAAATAGATTCCAGGAAGAAATAATTTTCTAGATTTAAGAAAATTATCTAAATAATGAGGTTGAGATAATAATTTATTTTAAATAGCCTCAACTGATCTCGTTAGGAATGTTTAATTATGAAATGTACTCTCTTACAACCTTCACATCAAATTACTTTTGTGTTTGATTTTATTTGATTTTTATCTGTTTTGATAATTATAAAACACTTCCGTCTGATCCAGAGTTTGAAGTGCTGGCGAAAGCCCATTTGTTAATGAATGAAGTTTGGATGAACGAAGTCCATTTTTAATGGAGTTTAGAAATGTTCGAAATCACCTATATAACTACACAGACGAATGAAGGTTTAATGCCCAAACATACTGTAATGAATTATTTTTTTTACCTTAATCGAAAAAAAATCATTTTATTTCAGTACTGTAAATCTCTTTGATTATTTGCAATCTCGATACGCATATCGCATCACTGAACAATTATATTTCTTCCAAAGCTGAACTTGAGTATAAAAATACGCCAATGGGTTTAGGAAATCAGTTGAAGTAAACAATAGATGTAGTTACAAGTATTTGCGATATAAAATAAATACTTATACACTTTGGTGAATTGTGGATAATTTTACATAACCTAAATATTTGCATCAATGTACCAAACGACATAGTACCCTGCAGATGGCAAGAATATGGGTTTATAGAAGCACCCGAACGTAAAAATATAAGAAAACGGAATAGAACCAGCAACCTTCGGAATTCCGAGAAAATATAATATTATTCAGCGATATACGTTGAAGTAAAAGTAAGCATTCTGATGGGTTGAGGATTAATGATACTATAAACTACTGGTTCTTAATTTCCTATGTTCTCCCAATTCTCAGAGAAAACATTTCAATTGTGTGTTTGTGTCACTATAAACTTCTTGTACAGTTCATCCCATTTCAGGAAGAAACCGCAGATATATTTTAGGAGTAATAGTTACATTTCAAGCAATTGATATTCACATACAATTTCACGTTTGTGTAAAAGAAGACAAAAAACGCCTTAACATTCAAGTAATATCATATTCAATGCTTATTGATATTACGAATATAAAAATAAAGAAAATATTCCAGAAATAGGTAAATTAGAATAAACGTTTTAATCAGTCATTTATTTCCTGTTTAAAACAAATCTGGCAATTCATGATGTGAAGTGAAAATTTCTAAGTCCATTAGAGAAAGTGTTTAAATTGGGTCACTACAAACTTCATGTGCAATACATCCAGTAACTGCAGATATATTTTACAGGTAATAGTTACCTTGTTGTCAAGCAATTAATAATATTCATATTCAATTGTACGTTTGTATGTAAGAAGAAATACGACTTAATGTTGAACTCCTATCATAGTTAATACTAATTAACATTACGAATACAAAAAAATTCTGGAAATAAATAAATTAGAACAAAATGAATGTTTAATCAGTCATTTATTTCCTGTTTAGAACAAATTTGGCAATTTAGGAAGTGCAGTGAGAATTTCTAAGTCCCAATTCTGCTGTTTGATTTCATCTTCAATGGCTCTTCTCATAACTGGACAAGTAATAAATCCAAATGATTTCAATGATGGGCACTTACGTAGCAATTGGAGTACATTCTGTTCGGTCCAAGAATAAGTATAGCAGTAAAGTTTTTGAAGGTTAGGAAATTCACAATCCAAGAGAGCATTAATATTGATACTTCCAACTTCGTAATACATATTAACTCCAAGCCTAATTAAGGAATTTGAGGTGTAATTCAACAGGCGAATATTATTAATGACATTCGGTGCAGCAAAAGTCAAGGTATGAAGATTCTGGAATGGTTTGGAAATTATCACATCACTTCTTTGATCACATTTTTTCACTTTGAGAATCTCGAGATTCGGACAGTAACGGGATACATGTGAAAAATCCATTTCTGAATTGGAACGAAACATCAGCTCAAATTTCACTAAGTTTGAACACAGGATGTGAAAAACTGGGGCCTTTGTCCAATCTTTTAAGCTTTTGCAAGACACCGATAAGCGATGTAATCTGTTCTGGTTGGTAGTTTGTCGCAGAGTTGAGCAGGAAAGATCCATTTCTACCAATTTTGGAAATAATCTGAAGATGTCGTTGATATTATCGTATGTCATGCAAACGTTAAGGTTAAGGTACTCTAACGAGGATGATAACGCACCTGTCTGATTCTGTTCACCCCACAACATAATGTCCTTCGCAAGATTATCGTTTCCTGACTTGAGCGCTTCGAGTTTCACCAAGTTGTGTAATAAAACGAAGCAGGTTTCACTTGAAGCATAGTATGGTGTCGTTCGAAAAACATGAAGCGAGTTGCAGACGGGATTTTTCGTTTCTGTCACGGGGTAATTTTCATAGCAAAGTTTCTGTGCCATACCGGTTGTAAAACGAATATTAATCATGGTCAATTTTCTGAGATTCGTGTATGATTGACCAACAAGCGACATTTCACGTTCACCTATATCCTTGCAATATCCGATGGTCAAGACACTGATGTTCCTCATCGTTGTTAATATTTTCTGTAATGTAGCACAATTAATAATCCTAGAAATCCGAAGTTCAATTAAATTCTTATTGAATTGTAACATAAAATTAAGACTTTCCGTTACCTCTGCCTGAAGATCAAACTTCCATGGAGAATCTACGTTGAAACAAACATAATGCAGCAAGATGTATATCTTCTCACGATCCGATTCTAACTGAAGGAAATGTTTTCTTTGGTCCCAAAGCTTCAAGCAGTTTTCTAAGACATTTTGATCCGCATAATGTGATAATAAGCCTTCTTGCTTTTCCCTAAAGAATATATCAGAGAATCTCTTCACATTTCCATGTATTAAATCTTCGATCCTAAAGCCATGTTTCAATTGCTGGATACAAAAATTCAAAAGTTTCTTACTAACCTTTGTCAATGCTGTTTTTAGAAGTGCAGTTGGCTGTTTTCTTGCTGGCATATTAGTGAATTCGAGTAGTTGCGATATAATACTTATACACGAATGTTTGTATTTGCGGTACCATGTGATGAAATATGAACTGTGTTTCGAAAACAAAGGCTTTATGTAGCAAATAGAGGGCACAGTTTGTTACGAAATACGAAAGGCATTTTAAAGTATTTCTTTTTCGTGAGATTTGTAATTTTAACTGGAGTAGTGAATCAAAGAATGGTTTGTCTTCTCAACTTGTATATTCTTAATCAAAGGTTAACAACCATTTTTCAACGCAAATACGTCATCATCAGTCTTATTTATCCCAGGAAGAAATAATTTTCTAAATTTAAGAAAATAGCTAAATAATGAGGTTTAGATAATAATTTCATTTTTAGTAGCCTCAACGGTCCCTTTGTGAAAGATTAGTTTTGAAATGTATTCTCTTACTACCGTCACATAAAGTTACTTCTGTGTTTGGCTTCATTTTCATTTTTATCTGTCTTGATAATTATAAAACACTTTAAAATTATTTTAAAAAAATCCATCTGATCCATCGTTTGAAGTGTTGGCGAAAGACCATTTTTATTGAATGAAGTTTAGAAATGTTTTCGGTCACTATAACTACTTAATAACCTATAACTTTGTTTTTCTCCACTTCACCCCGTTCATCTACAAACCATAGGGAAACTTACTATATGACTATAGCTCTCGTACTTGTGTTGTGAAATCAATTTGGTTTATGGTGAAACGCAAATAGTTATATAATGAAAAACAAATTTCATTTGTTGATGTCCATAAGAAACATGCAAAAATTTTATGCCTGCGACTCTTTGGCTCAAATCTTACAAAACGTACAAGAATACGAACTTTATTCAAAAGCTTTTTCTCGTTTTCAAAATATGCACTGTAGCCAAAATTACTAAATATGGAAAACAAAAGTTGAGACTCTCGAAAGCACATAATTGAAAGTTTCAATCACTATAAGAATGACAATACGGCATATTTTTTATAAACGGAAAAAATGTTTCAAATAAGGATCGTGATAAGTCGACCAATATGTTACGGGGTGAAAGGAATTCCATCAACGCGAAAATGAACCATAGATTAGAACCAGTAGTAATTTAGGTGAAGATATGTTGAAAGCGAAGGCAATATTTCCAGGGGATAAAGAGTGATGATGCGCCCGAATTCAGGATTCTATGTTACTCTGCAAATATTCATTACGTAACTGTACACCTGATGAACGGCTTCTCTAGTTTAAAATGTGTAGATATATTTTCACGAAAATCTGTTTCTCTATAATTCAAAGAGTCTCTGCATCAGTAAAAAAGGTTCGAAACTTTCGGTACGGTACTTATTGTCTCTGGCGGGACAGGCTGACTGAATATTTTTAATTAAAGACGAAAGGTTTGTGCCAGGTTAGCTCGACATTACGATTACAGAGATGTAATTTCACCCTTTCAAAACAAATAAGTGCCGAATATTCTGGTCATAAAATAAATTAGAAGAAATACTAAATCCATCATTTATTTGCTGCTTAAAAATAACAAAGTAATCGCTAAAATTTCAAAGTCCCAAATTTCACTTTTGATTTCATCTTCAGTAGTTCTTCTCGAATGAAAAACCAATCAACTCCAACGGGAGGTCAGCATACCAGCTTACCAGTTGCTTGAAATATCAGCGTTCTACTTACAGCGAACATAACATAATTCAGGTCTCGAAATAATATACATATGAGTATTTAATTTAACACCTGAAATACGATCAAACTCTGGCATTATAATTAAAGCTCACTTGTGAACCTATACTGGTTTGATTTAAACTAGCCGAACTGGTTCGTCTACCGTGGATATTATCAGGAATGTACTAGAAATAATATGTAAAATTAGAATTAATAAAGAATTGTACTGCACGACTAACACAATTAAGACCGTTTCACATAGACACGAATTCGTGTATCCGAACAAAATCAGTGCCTAGTGCCTAGCTCCGCCCAGCAAATCAATTCTGTCGAATTGATTTGCTTAAAATTCTGTTTGCTAGGCGGAGCTGGGCACATGTTTCGTTCGGATATACGAATTCGTACATCCAAACGAAACCTGTGCTCCAGCAGACTGTGGGGTTCAGACCAATCTAATTACTAAGAAACCTGTTTACTGAGCGCAGTTGTGAAACTATCTTAAAATCCTGATTCTATTAGTCGTCACTGAGTCGAATTGTGACTTTGCTACAGGGTTATCCGTTCCCTGTAATTTTGGTAGAGGATTTAGCAATTTAGCAGGTCATATCGCATTTAATTATATCGCAACATATTTCAAAATTAAAAGTATATAACTTCCTGAAATATCAACTAAAATTTAAAGAATTATTTTATTAATATAATTAGGACAATGAACATTGTTAATTGAATTGAGAAGAAATTCGATAAATTCAATTTTATATACTAATGTTGCATAAAAATAGAGGATCAAGATTTCTTAATACGAGTGGTTGATCGGCTACCCGACATTTCTGTTGTACATAAAAATAAACTAGACCTATGAGTGGAACAACTATACACCCCATATTTACTGGATAACTTCTTTTTTATTTCTATTGGATAAAAACATTTGAATATAAAATCCTAGTATTTCACAACTCATTTGATATTTCATGAGTAATGAGAGGTTTTGTGATAATCAGTCCATGTACTCTGAATCTGTAGATGCAAGTATAATCTGGATGACCATGATTACTTAAGATCTTAAACTTCAGATACCTAAAAGTCTCACTCAATGTTGATTCCTAAAGGAAAAAGAAACAAAATTAATTAGCTACGAACCAATGTTGTCCATATGTTTTAATTCTGAGTTTAATAATTAGGTAGTAGTAAGTATTGGGAAATGTTTATAAAGAAATAATTCGCGGAATTAACTAACAATTTCATTATTTGCAACTATTTTCATAGAGTAGATATAATATTGATTTTCTTAAATAATATTATTCATGTGTGGCATTAAATAGACTTGCTCTGTCGGTATAGTTGCCTACATCGTAAAAGTGTGGCGAATAAATTGTTTTTAATCTTAAAACAATAAAAACCGAGAATATGACAATTTTCTTCGTTTTCTTTTGGCTGTAAAAAGAACTTCCATGCATTCATTGTAATAGAAGTAAATACGTATACGTTTTTATAAATCGATTAAAGTACGGAATAACAAAGTCCAATATAAATTATCTTCAATATATTTCGCTGTAACACATAAAGCACGCTCACTTGAAAATGTATACATGTTTACATTTAAATATTTTCAAGGGAGCATGCTGTATTTATCATAATTACATTCTGGTATTATATCGAGTAATCAAAAGCTTTGGAAACTATATCTTGTTTCCTTTTGTGGTGTTTGAGATCTTTTCAAAATGGTTATTAACGAAAGTAAACCACTAAGGCTCATGAAGAAAACTTATGCCACTGTTTCCCTTCTACGAATTAAAAATTATTAAAGAGATCGTTTGAACCGTTTCTGGGTGGAGAACTATGTCCACGTACGTGATCAGCAAAAAGGTGGTTTCATTCCCAATAACTATTCCAAGCTGACTCAACATATTTCATTGGTTATAAACAATCAGCGAACGTATATGATTGGAGATAAACTCGCAAACAATTTCGTGGGAGAAAGGCAGGTCGTAATAGGTTGAAAGAAGAGTGTTGCTACACTCGTCGTGATAAACCTTTTGAAAATAAGGTACGCCCTTTTCAGACAATTTTGGTTACGTTAATATCCCACTTTGATAGAATTTTCTGCTAATGATAATTATAATGAACTTACTTTGACGCAGAATGCTTGTAAGTTGTAATGATTAATATTATACTCGTCGTTTACTATTTCCATTCCCTTATCATCATACATGTCTTTCAGACCCTGAAATAAAAATAAATAAAAATATATTATCACGACACCAAATTTCAGGTCGACGTTTTGGATAGGATTCTGGGTGACTTCAGTTTTTCATTTGTTATTTATAATAGGAATAGTGCTAGATATGAAATCTACAAACCTCTTAGGAATTTCTCTCCGAAGGTTTGTCCAACCTGAATTCGTCGCCTATAGCACGCGTTCATGGACAGTTTTAATCAGGGAAAACTAAAGAGTGCATGTATCGTGAAATAATCAAATCCTGAAGGTTGATCCCCCGAGGTAAAAGAGCAGTAAATTGAATACAAATAAAACGGGATTCAAAGATTAATTAATT
>JAQFYR010000393.1:0-13143 GCA_034694985.1 Campodea silvestrii
GAAGAGTTTTACTGTAATATATAATTATAATCCCGAGCGAAGCAAGCGAGAAATTTTTTCATGCTTAAGAATCCTAAAGAGTTTTACAGCACGTTTTATTACATTTACTACACATTACTTGATGTCGGTAATAAGAAGAAGGAGGGTACCAAAAACTCAAAAAGTACCGATAGTACATATAGTACCGTATCCAGTAGGGGGCATGGGAGCGGTCGCTCCCCCTGGGATAATTTTTAGAAGATTGGCGCCTTTTCCTGGATGTTGAAATAATGAAAATATGGAATATAATTTTATAAATACAGAAATACTTTATTAAAATTTTCTGAAATCTCTGTCGCTGTTAGCAAATTCTAATCACTTATTGTAAATAAAAAATAATTATGGACGCTTTAAATGGCTGGCTCTGTGAGTGTCTGTGCGCTGTAACAATATATATTTGAGGTGCTTTCATGTCGTTTATAGTGAGCACTTTTTTTTAGCATTGAAGGCTCTTCATTAAGTACCACGGTTTGGTTTTAATGCAAGGCGCATCGAGAATATCCTTGGCTCTTTAAGAACGTGCGAGGAGCTTTAGGAATATGCAAAACGACGTAAGAAAATTCGGACGCGTTATGGGCAATTAGGTGAAGCAATTATTACCAATTACTATTTTCAAAATTGTTTAAAATTCTCATCGAGATTATACACTCAATGGCATTAATTTTTTTTATTATTATTTTAAACAATTGCGATATATAGCCAATGAATTAGATTACCATGTTGTGCTTGATCATTTTCCTAAAATGAACCAGATCGATTGAAATTGATACGTTTCAATGGCTTCAAAAGTTGCCTGTTCTTGGAAAAATTAGTAGACTATAGTTTTTAATTCTGTTAGTATTTCGTAGTTTAATGCAATATATTTTCTTGTGTCAATTTTGAGAACCTAATATTCTAACTTCAACATCAATTTAGAGCAATGAACATGATTCACAAATCATAATTCATGAACTCCCATTGATTATTATATCTAGGCCAACGCAATATTTTATCACGTATAGTGATAAAATTCACGACATGTTCATTTCAGTAATTTCAAGAAGTCCACAGTCTTTACGCAAAGAAAAGTCGTTTAAAATGTGGCGCTTTTTTGTAAATTTGTCCCCCGTCTCCTCAAGCCTGATTACGTCACTGATAGTACATGTTACTGTGAAGAATTTGTTTGCAGTATTGACGAGCAGTAGGGCCTGTAGAGTTCTATAATAGAACTTTTGTTGAATCTTTCCCATTGTTTCATTAAATTATTGTTAATTTAAAACTGGAAGAATTGTATCACGTACAAAAAAGTTATAGTGATATACAATTATAGAAATAACAAAAACCGAACATTTGAGAAAACCGAAGATGACCCTAAAAACCGAACTGTTCGGGTGAAAACAGAACACATGGCAACCCTAAAGGGTACGGTCGGTACTTCCCCGTTTTTTCATGTTCTACAAGGTTGCCATTTATTATGATCTCCACAACGCAGCAGTGTCCACGTAATGAGTTCGGTAGGGCATCATGCGCCAGTGGTCGGTCTGGTGGGGGGTGTCTTGAAATATTGCAAAATCAATTAATATATTTTTTTTTCGTTTATAGTGTAGTGAAGGCCTGAAGGGTTTGTACTTGTAAATATGCTGCACTTTGTAGTTTATATTAAAGGAAAACTAATGATAAATACTGTTTTCAGGCTACTACTTTATGCCTACATTTCATCCACAAGTATTTATTTATCCCAAAACCAGCACGTTCTACAGTATTTTACTGTGAAGTAGAGAACACAGCGTGACAGTTTTGGGAACTAAAAATCAAACGCAGCTGACAGTAGTTTTATTAAAATTATCGTAGACATTTCACTTCGGTTAGTTCAATGGCTGGCACCCAACAATTCCCAATAAAATTTTATATTTCGTTCAGTATTTTTCTAGTTTTAGCAACCGCAACTTTTATCTATGGCAAGCACTGCTGCTGTTCCCTAATCTTTTTCTTAAGCATGAAATATAGTGGAACGTGGTTTTCCTATAATATAAATGATATATCTAGCCAGTCTGCATGACTTGCAGCCGTTGCAGGTATAAATAAGTAGCAGCCTGAAAACACTATTTATCATTAGTTTTCCTTTAAAGGAAATAAACACCTATTATAATATTATAGTTTAAATTCAATAGTTTCTTCTACTGGGATTTAGCGAGATATATTTTTATAGCAAAATGTAACAGATCGTAAGCTAGAGGAACAAAAAATAACGGTGGTTACTTGGTATGGTAGTTGGTAGAAATTTAACAGGGGCGTTTTTAAGGTTTGGGGCCTCAGGGTGCAGCAATTTCAGGGGGTCTCATTAATATCGAAATGACTGCGAAGCTGTCATTTTTAATGTGTTACAGTGTCACTGTTCATGTGCAATAATTTTATGTTATACGCTACAACCTACGCTTAAAATTGTATTTAGTTGTTTCAATTTAAAATAATAATACAATTTTGGATTTTTCCTATAACTTCTTCTTAGTTGTTTCTGACGTGGTACAGTATGTATAGTTCCAATACACATTCCAGTGAAAATCATAACATATGCATATAGTAAAAATTAATTGTATATAAGTATTTAAATTTGATTCGACGACTTTGTTTTCAATATGACCTCAACTTAGGAGGGCCACAGGTGCAGTGCACCTCCTCCACCCCCGTTAAAAATGACTTCAGGGATGAATACATGGCGAGGGGTTGGACATTCCCGAAAAATTTGTACACTGACTTACCAGTGACAGACTGGGACTGACCAGTGACTTACAAAGAAATTATGCAGTGATTTAACAGTGACTGACTGGGACTGACAAAAAAAATTGTACACTGACTGACTGGAGTGGCCAACCCCTCGATACATGGATTATACATGCAGTGACTTTACCAGATCACGACGAGAATTGTACTGGCTTCAATAACTGACAGTATATTTTTGATATTTTCGGGACATGAAGATATTTTGAGCAGGTGTTTATAAAAAAATGATTTCGTTTAGTTTTTGCAACAGTCTTAATATTTTATTGAAACATTACACTCCTAAGTTTGCGGAAATAAAGATTCCAGAGGCAGGCCTTTTGGGGGGAGCGGATCCAGAAATATTGAGAAGTTCTAGAGAATTTATTCCTGAGCAAAATTAGGGCGAAAAATTACTTTCTTTTTGATAAAATACGCTGGAGATTGTGAAGAATTTTAAATAGAAATCTTCGCTGATTCTCCAGCTCTTCATGCCATCGCCTCCAAGATCCGCGCCTGTCCAGACTCTATATATATACTTCCAAAGAACGCCATGTGCAGGAGCAATGTTGTACTAAATTTGCAATATTACAACTCTAATAATTTATAATGTCCTCTGTAATATTGACCTTATCTTGTTAATTCCGCTCGGTTAATTCTTATATAATGATTGCATCTTTGTATGTATTTTTTTGCATTAATAAATTCTTGTGATAAAAATTCTATTATGTTAATTCTTATATATAATAACATTGGCATCCGGAGGTGGGAACCCCATGAACTGTTTGCAGCTCCCTGAACTTTATTCGGAGTCCCCCTGAACTTATGTGCAACTAAAAACATAGGAAAAATGGACAAAAAATCTGCGATATTTTCAATTTTTTTTTTTTTTTTTTTGCAAAAACCTCAAAAACTACACTTTTTGGTAAATAAACAAATAAAATTTCGACCTGGCTCCGCTCCGATCGCGACTCGGACTTTAACCTTCTTCACCTTCGCACTCTGATATCGTTCATTTGGCAAAAGAAAACTGCTTAAAAAATAAAAACTACACTTTATCCCATTAAAAACAAAACAAAAAAATTCCTTCACTTTCGCTCAGGCATTGAATAAGGTATTCGACTAACCTCCCACTTGATTATCTTTTTGCCAGTAAGGAGCCACCCCCCACCTCTTGCACTTTTCTGCGAACGCCCATGTAAATCATTATTGGAATTAAAAAATAATGAATACCCCAGGTCCCCAGCCTTGTACACAACCAAACTTTTCAAAACAAACGATTGGTTTTATGTTTGGATAATTTAATATGGAACAAAAATGCACTTTCGTCAGCAACTTATAGGCCTACATTATAATGCTATAATTTCAAAGGGTAGGACAAATACAAATTCAATGGAACAGTTTTAGAAGTGACACATTATACCGAGTGTTCCCGCATATTTTCGATCATCTCTATACCAACGGGATGTACGGGAACCCTTATTAAACGCAAACCATATACCTCTTCGGTTTGTCCGGTTGCCTATCATAAAGGATGTTTCTCTTGAGTTTTATCCTTGAACATGTAAGTGGTTAAATATTCAAGGGTTTTATGCAACTTCTATATTCTATGTACTCTGGGTTCGTATTGTGCTATAAATAAATTTGTATTGGGAAGAATATTTATTGGATCGTCATCAATGCCGATTTAATTTGACACTTCATGAGTAGTTCATGGCAAGAAGACGCGATTTTTTTCGGGGAATATCCTTTCCAGTGATGGAACGGGTCACCGGGTTACGTTCGGGTCCAATTTCCTCCGGGTCGCCGGGTAGTCCGTGTGACCCGGGAAGATTTTTTAGCCGAAATTAAGATATTTTTACTGTTTTTTTATGAGTTTTTACAACTTTTTTTTCTTTTTGTATTTGTTACCTCCATTCTTTACTTTTTTCAGTTCGGGGAGCGACCGCCCGCCCTAAGGGACTGCATGCTTTCTGGGCGCTCTCCTGATTGTTTTCAAACCAATTCCTTAGCATTTTTTTTGGTGTTTATCATTACAAAAATTCAACAACCAGCATCTACAGCTGGTGACGAAACTGTTATTTTTGGTCACAATATCAAACCGGATCAGATGGGATCCGGGTCATCGGGTCAAATATTCGTGACCCGTTCCATCGCTGAGATTCCTTTCATTTAAGAGATAAAACTAGATACAAGGGTGGATCCAGCAGCCGCTTATTAAGGAAGGGGTGGGCTAAGCCCGGAAAAGTTTAGAAATTTAAGCTCCATCGAGTGAATTTTTTTTTACTATATTTCTCTTCGAAAAGTAGCTATTTCAACATCATATTTAGGAAAATGTGCAGTCACAAAACATTAATTATACCGGAGCGATGGAAAAAAATAACGCTTCTTTTACGATAATAAGCTAGCTGTTTCAACAGCATTTTTCTGGAAAAAAAACCGAAAGTTTTCTCATTTTTTATTATTATTAGTTTTCTTCGCTTGGGCCTATACTTATATTTTTACCGCCAAGGGGAGAGGGCGATCGGCCGAACAGACCACATTGGATCAGCCACTGCCTGAGAAGGTCTGGAATATCCATTTCCTTATTGATCGAGTTGACCAATCCATTGGTGGATGAGTCTGAAAAATCTGCCAGGATGGAAAAGTATGAGCTCTACACGTACATGTGTTCAACGTCTCAAAATTTTCGAGCGGATCGGCGATGGCGGAAATTTGTATACATTTACTATTTGATTAGACAGTTTTTATAGCTGTTTTCCCTATTTTTTTAATTGTTTTTAAATTAGGACTAATCACAAGTAACATTTACAGATCATGAAATTGATTCGGCAACTCGTATTCACTCACGGAACCATTTATTTTATCCATGTATCAGGTAGTGCTATTTTAATGTTGAAGTGAAGATTGGACAGCTCTACCATTCAGGAAATTTTATTAAGGGAAAACTAATCATAAACAACATTTTCAGATGACGAAATTGCTTCTGTAATTCATATTCACTCGCCAAAGTATTTACTTAATCCATATCAGGTATTATTTTAACGTTAAAGTGAAAAATGGTAGCGCGGCCATTCAGAGAGCTATATATGTGCAGCCAGTACCAATTTCCAATAATTACAGACAAATTAAAGAAAAATAAGTATTTCTCATTGGGAATAATTTCATTTAATTGAGAAAACTCAACTGCTGACAAGAATAAACACTTTATTCCTCACTTGTCATTGAAAAAATAAAATCTGGCTACGCCGTCTTATTGGCGGTAGTATTCTGACTGTTCTCCAGCTCTGTCCGTTTGGGCTTTTAAACAGGGAATATAATCACACTCAATATTCAGTAAAACAAATGGTTTGGTTACTACACAGGGGTTACAGAAATACGTTTCATCATCTGGAAAGCTTATTTAGTATTAGTTTTGCTTTAACCAATTTTGACCTCGCTTCGCTCGGGCGAATTCGACTATATGTCTCTCAACCTTTCTGTGCATGGTTCTTTAAAAATTCGCGTTAAATAATTATATTATATTATATTATATGAATTCATACTATGAATGCATATAATTATATCCATGAATTGTCAGAGCTGCTTTTTTTTTATTTCTACAATGAATAGCAATAAGATGCTTAAAATGGAAGATTTTTTTAATTTTCAGAGACGCGTAAATCTTATTATCTACCCCGTGTGAGGTTAAAACGCTGATGGCAAGAACTAACTTCGGCTTCGGAGTTCGGACAGTTCTTAGGTGAAATTCCGCAAATCGTTAGAGATTGGTATAATATCTACAGGTTTGTTTTTATTATTATTAAAATAAGTAATTTCCTATATATTAACAATAACTTTAAATGGTGTTCAACAGTTTCTTATATTATTTTCATCTATGAATTGCTTAAGTTTGTATCATCATTTTAATTGACCATGGTGAAGATATAGTTCTTAGGCGTCATTACAGTTTACAGACACTGAAAGAGTCCATTACATTTATATCACTCGTTCGACCATGATTTATATTACATCCAAAATTCTCTGTTACAACACGGACTGGTCGACCGTGGTTTTAGTGGTAAAACATGGTATATTATTGTAAAATTTGCTAGAAACAAAATTTTGTTTTAGATGAAATTGAAACCAATATTCTTATTCTCGATTTTCATTTATTTCGTATTTACAGATCGACATTCTGAAATCAGCAGAATAATAATAAAACAAAGAAAATAACGCGTCACAGAATACCACCGAAACAATTGCCACCCACATCTTTTACACCATTTCAAAAAATCTCATATACCATGACATCTCCAAAATTGAATGAAATCCACGATAAAGGTTACCCATCCCACGTCACTCTCCACTGCTGCGCAATCCCGCCCGTCTTCTACAATATAATATCAACTTGTATCATTAAATGTGCTTTTTGTGACATCTATCTTGAAACGTCACCAGACGTCATTTCAATTCGTGGATGTCATAAGATAGCAGTAAAGTGACAAGTGAGTTTTACGCTTCAAATGTTACACGTCATCTGAACTCATGGAATATGGATTTCAAGGGGGGGAAAGCGGGGGGCCCCCCCGCTTTCCCGTTTATTATTTTCACAACGTGGGTCTTGTAATGTATTATCGTGGTAGTTTTTGTAGCTGGGTGACAAGTGCTGCTTGGGTTGCGGATTTTTTTGGGTGTTTGTTGGTGGATTTTGCCAAATGTGCCAGTTTTTGGGGATGGATTTTTTTTTGTAATGGTGCTATTTTTTTTATTTTGCTATAATGTTGGTGTAGTGAATGTTTTCTGTGCTAATGGTCGAACAGGGAAAAAGAAATTAAATAAAATTTGTCGTTTTAGAAATACCGTTAACAAGGCAGTAGGTGGCGAATCCAGGCGCGTAGCCAGGTTTTACAAAAGGGGGGTCGACCAAAAAGGTAAAGGAATTCTGGAATTGTAATAAAAAAAAATGTGCTCGAGCCATAGGCGCCGACTCCTATGTGCAAATGAGACAGCTGCCACACCCGGAATTTTCATTTGATGCAATGTTACTAATTTCAAACATTATTTTTATAAATACCGTATTTTCCCCGCTTTTGCGAAATACCATTGAATAATGAATTTGATACCGTCTACTGTTTTCATTTTTCAAATTTCTAGTAAAAGGTCAAACGAAAAGTCATATGTTTGTGTTTGGCATGTCACAGTATGGACACCCATAGTTCAAAGGATTAGGGTTTAGAAATAAGTAACAAAGAAAACAATCGTCCAGTGACCTAGTATTTTGGTTGTTGCATTAGGTTACAGTCGTCACAAGAATAAAACAATTGTTTGTTGACCTATTTCGAAAGAGATTCTAGAAAAGTTGTTTCATTTTATTTAATTTGGAAAGCCTTGTTATCATCAGTTCCTAAAAATCGTTTGAAGAGGTGAAACAGTGCATTTCCTCAAATTCGCAAATTTTAGTATAATTACCCGTTATCAAAATGTCATATACTTCACATCAAAGAATATTTTATTTTTAATATTATTTTAAACTAGTGCAGTACAGGTTTTGAACACAATGGATAAATATGTAGTTAAACGTAGGAATAAAGAACCTTCCGATATAGCGAACCAAAAAGTGCAAAAACAGACATCAAGTGGTTGCTCTGACGATGCAACATTGACCGCGACGGTTTCCGGGCCCGAAAATACCACGCGCTACAGAAAAGAATGGGAGAATCTTCTGCCGTTTTCTGCGGTATTTGCAGAAAAGCAACATGCGAATTAACGTTATTATTTTCATGTAAAAAAAATATCCAAACAATTAAAAAGTATTTTTTTTTTTAAGTTATAGTTTTTCTAAGAAATGATTTAACAGAATACGCTTTACTGCCTTGTTTCTTGTAATCTTGTTTCAACTTACGAAAAAGCAAATGTATAATGTTATAGGAATGCATATATATACATACATTTTAAAATATTTATCTATTTATAATTATTATTATTATCAGAGGAGGGGGCGACCGCCCCCTCCCGTCACGGAAGAAATAAGATAGAGAAAGAAAAAAAAATCGAAAAATTTCCGAAAAATCCAGATAAAATAGCGCATTTTTACCCCAAAAACATATAAAAAAACTTCACCTTCGGCGATTATGGCCTTCGAAATCGTCATTTTTAAAACCCGTTCTCCCCCTTCCCCTTCAGCACTGGCTGGACCCGCGCTTGATCAGGGTGACCATAATTTTTGAAGCAAAAAAGAGTACTCATTCTACGCAATCATCGATTTAGTAATATCATCAGTGTCGTATTTACAGGGGGGGGGGGCGTTGGGGCTTAACCATACAGGGGTGGTTTGGGTTTCAACCCTCCCTCACCAAATTTTTAGAAAGCATCAAAAATATCAAATAAGAAAAAAATAAGAAATCTTGAAATAAAAATTCCTTAAAAATGCGTTAAAAGAAAGATGCCTATACGTGAAGGAATTGAAAAGAGTGAGATATTATAATTATGAAGATGATTTTTTCATATATTACCTTTCTATTATTGCTGATTTTCGTGTTTCTGTCTTTAGTTTTCAAACTGTTATTTAAAGAACATGCCACAGGAAAATGAATTTCTTATAACGAGCCGCTACAGCATCGAAGGGGAGCTAAGCAGTAGAACAGATTGGAAGAAAACACTGCCCGAGCGAAGTGAGGGAATAATTTTTATCTTTTTTTAGACGAATTTCGAAAGGAGGTAAAATTTCTAAGTTCTTTTATATTTTCCCATTAAAAAAATCTCCATTTTATTTTCCTCTCTTTAATTTCTCATTTTATTTTCTCACATTTTTTCTATCCAGCCATTCAGGGCTGCTATTATCGAAATTGTGTTAATTTATAAACCTGGTATTAAAAAAGTGTACATCATATGAATTCCGAACAGAATAATAATATAACAGTAATATAATAATTAGTTAGAAGTTAAATATATTTCAATAAATTGCATTGTTCAGTTCTTAAGTTCGTTATTTATTTTGTTAAATCTCTATATCTATAAAGATGAGTTTGTTTGTTTGTTTGGATATTTGTCTGTATGTTGGCTATAGACTCAATCGTCTTTCGATCGATTGACTTGAAATTTGGCATGCTTATACATATTGCTCCTGATTCGGTTATAGGCTATGTAAATTTGGGGTATCCATCCAGGGATCACTTCTGGAGGCATCCATGTTAAAAAAAACGTGTTGATTTTGTGTTTTTATATTTAACTGCGGTGCATTTCCATACTATTGGTGTTACAAATATCAATTTTGACACGGTCATAGTACTGGCAACGACCAATATTATAGCGTGTTCCATATCTCCATAGGAGGCCCTCAAGGCCCTGAGCCCCTCAAAATCAAAATATCTATTATCCCTCTTTTCTCAGGAACAGTTGCAAATATTCAGATGAAATTAAGGTGTATATTTAGTTCTTACTGTACTGTGAATTATGCTATTTGCCAAAAGTCGCAAGGCCCCTGGGAATTGGGGCCCTGTGGAAAGAGGCCTCAAAAGTACAATTTACTCTAATGATGTGTATTGTGGCATGCATATACAATATTTTTTTATCAAAATGCATGGTATAAGGTAGAAGGTGTGCAATGACATCGTTATACAATAATTATACTATACAGAGATATTGTAGTGTCCATATTTGCACACAGGTCCCAATGCCCCTAGCAGCCCAAATACTATTTTTTTAAGATATTGCTCTGTATTTGATTCCTGTTCAAGATATTCTTACTAAATCAGGTATGGCATGGAATTGAAGTGTTAGTGTATTTTTCAGTCACTTTTTGGGAGGACATTCTGAGTTTCACTGGCCCCCAAACGATAATTTACTATACAGGGTGGTCCTATTTAATTGCACCCTCGCTATTTCTCTTCAGATAGTGAACGCATGGAAAAAATGAGATGTATGTTTTCCATGGAACCAAAAAATCTACAAAATGTAGGTGGACAATTTTCTTCTTGGCCTCCCATTGGTCAGATATCGACACCAACTTTTGATTTTTAAATGAAAGGCGATTTTCAGCAAGAATAGTTTCCTCTTAATTTTGATCATTTCACTCAAATAACAACTCACATTTTCGGTAAAGCTGATTTGAAACCTCCGTTGCTACCTAGCAACGCCTCCAATTTCATTCATAAATTATTATTTGTAAGAAAGTTCATATTCCCCTTTTTCTATTTTTGACGAGGATGACAATATTTATGAATGAATTTGGAGGTGTTCCTAAGTACTTTCAAATCAGGTTTACATAAAATCGGTGTTGTTATTTGAGTGAAATGATCAAAATTAAGAGGAAACTATTCTTCCTAAAAATCACCTTTCCATTTAGAAATCAAGAGTTGGTGTTGATAACTTGATATAGACATTACCGTATCCCGTGCAACGCCGGGTAATTCAGCTAGTATGATATATAATTCTATCCTACCGTCAGCTATTCATTTATTTATTTTATTTGCCTTTGCAAACATAATTGCGGTTTCAACGTATTTTGAAGTTCTATCCAATGAGTTTAACTGTTATTTAGACTAAATATCAAATGTAAGCGAATTAATCAGAGGTTGATCGAAAGTTTCTCCAAAAAGGGGGGTGGAGATCGACCCATGAAAAATAGGAAAATTGGAGACCTAAAATTACTATTCCAAAGCGAGGGCTAAATTTTTACCTTTATGTGGGAAATATTCTACTTTAATGCAGTTTTGAACAGCAGTAAAGAAATGAACTGTTGAAATTGCCCAAGCAAAGCGAATCCGAAAATTCATACTTTTTAGTAGGAAATATAAGGAATATTCGCATAATTTTCTGATTTCTTCTTTCTTGTGATTCCTTCTTATTTTTCCATGTCGAATGTTTAAGCACGATTGACCCCCTTCCCAAAAAACCTGCTCCTCAGACAAAAGTTATGTAGCCTAATTATTATCTGAATCAGCATTCGTGTTAAAAAGCTTACATCGATGTGTTTTCCCCTCAATATTGTGGCTACCATAAATGTACAGTTGTACACGTATTCATTAAATTTAGTGCATAAGCTTGATTGGAAGTTGGTAAGTTTATGCTTCTTGTTTCAGAAAAATAACGGATCTAAAATAAGTTGAAGTAAGGGAGAGATTTTGGTGTCCCGTGCAAGTTGCACCCATAAAATTGAGCGCTCGTCCTTCCTGCATCGAGCGCTCAATTTTCTCGGGCTAACTTACCCGGGACACCAAAATCGACCCCTGAATGTCATAAGTGGCAGAATGGACGGACCCTCAATCCAAGTACACCCTTGTGAGGCCCAAAAATTTTCTCATTGAAAATAACAAAGACAGTTAAATTAATAAAAAGATATTTTAAGAATGCCAAATATTTCAATGTAAGTCATTTTTGGCGGGTTTGTATATAACCGCGGGAAAACGTCATTTTGTTTTAATTTTTTCAAGCAACATTACACCAAGATGGGTAAGCGGATTTCCATGAAATTAACAATGTATAGATTAACGCCTTACAGAAGGTAGATTTCAAGGATTACACACTTTAAAAGTAACCTTAGGTATATCCGTATATATGATGAGGAATAATCCTTTATTGTATCTGAAATTTTATTTTTTATATCCTTCTTTTGAGCTTTCTTTCATGTTCCTGCTTGAAAAGTTTTAATTTCACAATTCATAGGTTTGTTATTAAGGAATAAAATTGAAAAAGTCCTAATAAAAACTGGAATTCTGATATTTTGAAGTGTCCATTTAATGCACAATTATGATATTTTTTTTCTTGATTGAACTTACCATTATAATAATAATAGAAAATCAGGCTTGAGCCTCGAACTACATGTAAGCATACGGTCTAAAATATCGTAGAAATCGGATAACTCACTTGTGTGTACCAAAACCACCTACAGTTTAAAAAATGAACATTTTTCAGGAAAAATAAATTTTTAACAGCACTTTCTGTAAATTTATTTCTCAATAACAAAATTAGCTAGTCTCATAAAATTCAGACATAAATTACAGCAAATTTTGATAAAATCGGATCACCCACCGTGTACGTACCAGCAGTACTTTAGAAACAGACGTATTTTGACAATTAATTTTGGATAACATTGAAATATACGATGTTTATAATAAGAAGATTTCAACCTTTTTTTTCTCGATAACAAATTTACCATATTCGATTAAGTTTTCAGTCATAAACTATGTGAAGTTCCCCACCAATTTTGCTCTTTTTGTTAAATTTGGATGACACGGAATGATGTACCATTGCTTCTTTTACAAAAACTTTTTTTGTAGACCACCAGCAATTTATATTAAATATTTTTTTTATGAAACTGCAATCTAGCGAAAACGCAAAAGTAGCTTATTATTATACATGGGTGGAAAAAGTTCCATTTGTTCCCGG
>JAQFYR010000394.1:0-13137 GCA_034694985.1 Campodea silvestrii
CGTAAGTTCAAAGTACTTACTTCTCTTTATGCATTCTAGCATTTTAGCAAATATATGCTAACATTATATTTTCCTTAAATGAATAAATATTTTTTTTTTATTATGCATACATAATATTACAGTTTATCTTATTAGTAATATAATTTAATTAAGTATAATTATATTATAATAGTAATGTTGCTTTCAGCATTTCTCTAAGTGTATACATTGTTTTATATTTTGCATGAAATTGATTATAGGTTAAGTGTTCTTATTTCTCTGTCTATCCTTTGTAATGGAAGCACTCCAAAGAATTAAAGTACTTTATTTTTATTTTTAAATAAGCTCTTAAGTTTTCCATATACATACGTAAGTAGATATACTTATTTTTAACTAAACTTTAGAGTGGTTTCATCCATTAATACTTTTATTATATATTCTAGTTTTGTCCTTCTTGTGACTATCTCTATCTACCTCTTTCGGAAGTTACACATATACATTGAAGCCTATACATTGGTCTTCATAATAGTGATTTTATGATAATAATTATTGGAAATAGGATTAAACGTTAATTATGTACATATATATGATGTAGGAATCGCTATTTTATTTTAATACACCCTGAAAACTTCTTTCAGGGCTGTAAATTCATTGGCTCCCGGACATGATGGATGCCAACAAGTACTAGTAGGAATTCAAACATTTTTGAAAAATCACGGCGTTTGGAGATTTCATATAGAGTCCAAAGGCCCGGTGGAATATATATACATGGATAAAATACCTTTCACTTTTGTATTACATCGTACCGGTTATTATTTCATGATTCCAAATAAGAAAAGTTTCATAAATTTAATAGTACAATTACAATAGGATAAAAATAATAGTATGTCTTGTGTTTTCCACCCTATTATTAAGAAATTAGTATGTTTCCAGTGTGAAAAGGGATCCGATAAGGATAGAGTAATAATATCTAATCGTGTAGGGCAATTTAAATGTCCATGCAAATTCCAATAATGGACATTATTAATGCATATCTTCCTTGTGCTTAGTATTTTTATTTTTTATTATTCATTTTACTTTATATAAAATGACATAGTTTATTTTCTTATTTTTACATTTTATCATTCTCAGGTCTTTTCCATTAGTGAACCCTGACTATTTTGAAAACGGAACCATATCGGTCGAAGAATACTTACATCTTACTGGAAACCATATTTTCACTATACATACTGTTGCTAATTTAGATTATATATATTTAGATAACATGCCAGAAGCATTCCTTATTCATCATAATTCAAATTATTTTATTATTCCAAAATAGGAACTTTTCATGAATTTATTACCACCATCAGAAGATAATAGCGTAATTATTTTCCACCCTTTGTATTATCATAATGTAGAATTCAGTTGTATATGGCAACAGAACCATGGTATAGTTATTTTCAATAAATTCAGTTTAACTGAAATGGTATTAGAATGTACATTATCTGATATCTTAGAATATTATAGATATTAGGAACATTTCCTTTCTTTCTTTGAATCCTGTTTCCAAATAATTGAGTCATTTAAACAAATATCGGTGAGAGTATAAAAACATTTTATTATAATTTTTTTTTTTTATTTTTTTTTGTAAAGTAATTTCCAATATCCATATTATAGTTGTTAACGGGGAAAATATTTCCAAGTGGACTTGTTTAGCGGAGGTCCATCAATCAATCAAGATCTTCTGGAGGGAGCAGTGTCATTTCAACTTACAGTCACCAGCATTCTTTATCAACATGGAGATAATGAATCTCTACCTTTTGGTCATCATCATCATCAGTCAAGGAACTATGGTATTTTCTTATATGAATCCGCCTCCAACCTACAGGCCAGACATTTATGATTACCATAGCAATAAAAACCAGTACTCTTATGCAAAACCTAAAGATGCGAAAACATTGGTTGAAGATAATGATTCAGAACACATCCATCCTAAAATTAGAGTTTCCACGGGAGCATATTTCATTAAGAAACCAGGATTTCACATTTATGAAACATCCGTTCCTATAGTGTACAATTTTACTTGGCAGATGGTTGTTCAAGAAGAATACGATTCAGAAACTCTCTTAAAACAATTTTGTAATTTCACTGGTGATTTTGACTCTCCAAATTTTAATTTCTTTAGTGGTAAAGTAATACCAGGAGTCGATGATAGAAACAACCCAATAAGAAATGCTTCTTGTGAATTAGCCCGCGTAGGTGCTATGTTACGAAGATTCGCTCATGATCATGTTAATGTTATGAACGAAACAATGATTACTCCCTTCTTAGTTGAAGAAGAAGATCCTTTTCGAAAAAAACGTTCAGTAGCTCCTAAGTGTCGCAAACCAAGAGCAATCGATATCCTCGGTGATATCGCTGCGTGGTGTTGTGGCGTCGCAACTCAAGGTCAAGTTAAAAGTCTTTTTGACATTGATAGAAATGTAGGAAAATCATTAACAATATTAAATGGTTTACTAAAATCCGATCATCAATATATCACAAATATTGCAAGCAGAATAACTAAATTTTCAAAGAACGTTGTGAATAATTTTCAACAAGCAGAAATGCATATTAAACAAATAGGAATGTTAGCTACAAAAAATATTGCTCAATTGACCGCAAAATACGATTTTGCAGAAAAAATGAATTATTTGAGTCAGCTTCACCATGTGACTGATTTTAAATTAACTTTACAGTTTCTACAGATCCAACAACATTTGGATATCATAAATTCGTGCAAGCAAAAACGAGCTCCACAATTAATTTTGACGCCTAAATTATTTAAAGAAGATTTAATGGAATTAGAAAATGAATTACGACGCAAAGGTTATAGATTAGCTATTCAAATCAATCAAATGAGTGTAATGTATGATCTTCCAATCACCCATTATACATTCTCTGATAAACGAGTTATTATTTCCATCCGTATCCCTATTTTACAAGAAAACGCAGATTGGTCAGTTTATGAATTTGCTACGGTACCCTTTAATTGGAATAATAATGTCACTTGCCGTATTCCTCATCTCCCAACTTCTATAGCTGTAAGCGGAGATAAAATAAGATCAATAACTGGGAAAGATTTGGAACATTGTCGATTGGACACTAAATTATGTTGATTACCTAGATATAGTGGTGCCAGTTTAAATAATGGTGGATGCCCGGAAAGTGCATTTCGTGGAGGTCAAATAGCTTCAATCAGAAAAGCGTGTAGCTTTTTATGTGAATTTAATGATAAAACAATTGTTACGCAAATCGATTACCGAACTTTTAGTATCATTACATATCAATCAACTTTATTATTAGATTGTAACGGAAAAACTTCTGTTATTCATGTTATTACTCATCCAGGAACTTTGACATTGACATTGCCATGCAATTGTCGCTTAATTGAAAAGGGAGTAGTAATTTTAGCTTCAGAATTTCCATGTGATGCTAATACTGTATTATCAACCCGTATTACTCATGATTTGCCCAGCGCATGGTCTATATTTAATGGTCTGCATATCAATGCCCAAGATCCTCAGAAATTAATTTTTAACAATGTGTCACAAGTATATGATACTCATTGGCATCTAAAAACTCCAGTCATTAATGTTAGTTCAGTATTGGACGACAATAATTTCCAACATGTTGCAAGACAAGTTGAAAATTTTGCAGAAACTCTTATTCATACAACCCATTTAACAGGTAGTTCATTGGACTACACTTTCATCTGGTTAATTATAATATCAGTAATTTTGGGTTTAATAGTTATTAGAAACTCCGCTTTGATTTGCCTAGGAACTATACCATATGACCGTGCAAATGAAGTATATTCCGAGAAGCAATATCAAGAAACAGTGAAATTAAATGAACAAATCAATAAATTAAATTCGTACCCTACTAATATTTCTTATTACAGCAAACCCATATCAGGAATATTGTTAATGATTCTTTTCAGTTACCTTTTATATCGTTTGTTTAAGTATGGACGTTCTTGGTTAGCTAACAGAAATACTACTACAACTACATCTCAGCCTACTCAAAATCAAATTCCTGAAGAAAGTCTTAGATTGACCCAACCCTTAGAAGAATGTGTTAGATTGCCCCAGCCATTAGAAAACGCACTCGTACAGTTTTCATCCAATTAGCGAAGTTATTTCTCACCGTGAAAGACATCCCACATCTCCCAGACATTCTGTTCAGTCAAGCAGAAGCAAAGCAGATTCCCCCATAGCAACTCATCAAGCAATTAAACATGTATCAATAGATGAAATGACAAGGAACCCATTATACGACCAATCTTCACATTAAAAAAGGTATATATTCGTTTAAATCCAGATCCATTAAACAATGATGTTCTTATTTAAGATGTATCAATTACAAATAATTTTATCGTATAGTATGTATTTCATAAAATCATAAATTGTTGAATTACAATAAAAATATTCCAGTGGCATTAAAAGAATACCCTTAAGTTCCCCAATATTGTTTACACATACTTTCCCATTAGTATTAAATATTTCTATCAATCCTATCATTGTGAAAAAATTTATGGACACTAGTATCCAAAATGATGATACTACAACACATATTATTAATTCATTCAGAGAATCACTTATTATAAATCCATACGTAAATTCCGACTCATCATTCAATCACGAAATACGCGTAAAAAAAGCCACTACTCTGATATTGTTTAATTTATTGTTCGACACTGTTTCGAAGCTCAAGGCTCCATCTTCAGGAACATTAAATTGAATAAAAATAAAAACACATTCAGCTTCATCGATTGAACAACAAGTACATTACTTGAGTACTTGAAAAATTATATAAAAACATATTTTGTTGGAAGTTTTACTTTAATCTACAAACACATGAAATACGAAATATGTTCACGAAATGCTTCAATAATAAGCAAGGCTATTCAGAATCACACAAGCATTTAATATCTGCTTGATTGCTCTGGGAACGCAATAATTAGAAAATATTCGACAATAGAAACGAAATACCGTGTTTGGCACGATTTCGAAAAGAAATGGTTCATGGCCTTTGAAGTATAACTGAATATGAACTTTTCCCTATTCCCATTTCATATAAATACCCCAGAATTCTTGTATCAGGGGTCATTCAATCTTCGGTCGTTATTATGCCGGTTCTTATCTCCAAACTCACTCCCATTCTAAGTGTTAAAGTGCTGTACCAATAATGATGTATATTACAAGTAAGTAAGTGTATACTCTAAGCATGTGACTTTTCTATATTTAATTATGTACACGTTTCAGAATGATATAATAGTATAATATTACCAATGGACTAATACCGTAATATACTGAATGCAATCCAAACCTTTTAACTTACTATAACATTGGCTTGAATAAATGAAATTATGTGTTTATTATTAAAATCATATGATTACGCCGATGCCCTGTGTAATGAGGTGGTCGCACAATGAAAGCAAAAGTGCAGACAGTCAGTCACTAAACCACTAGGTCGAATCCATCCGGTCGGAAAGAATAAATAATGACGCGAAACGAGTCAGGTAGAATGAGCTTGCTTAAATATTAGTATATTCAGTACACCTAAAACAAAATTCTACCCAGATGTCCGCACATCCGTCGGTTCATATTTCCGCACAAATATAAACCACGTATGTTTGGGATGTAATTTTTGACGATTTTTGTGCAATTTTGACAGTTTTTTACGTGATCTTAATGCAGTTCGGAACGGAAATATGTTACATTAAGTTATGTACAGTATACACAATATCACGGATTAAAGGATACGAACCCGAGCGAAATAAATAAACCCCTAGATTATTTTACAGCATTAAAAACGGCACCGTACACCAAATACGGTCGAAAAAAGAGCGCTACCCGATTTTGTGTGCCTTATTTTTGTCACAAAAAAATGCGAAAGTAAAGAACGCATTTTAAGGCCTATTGTACAGCATGCAATATAATTATTTTATACAAGTGACAACAGTGTTTAACACATAAATAAGGCACCGAAAAAAACTGGCGTACGGTAATTACAACAGTGAAAACAACCCTATAAAAAGGCGTAAGAAAATAAATAAATTCACTTACGTTGCTGATGTTAATTATTCCATGATAATGTTGCAAATTATAAACACCACACAGCAAAATTATATCACACGCATTTTCTTCAATATTATACTGCTGAGTGCAAAACCGGAACCTAATATTCCTATTGTTAAGCATCGCTGCTTCCAAAAGTCCGTAAGGCAGATATTAAAAGAGTATATACTGCTTGCAGTATGATACATATTAGATAGAATAAAAAGTGCAGAAGGGATTTTGAACATTGCTCAGACGTTTCATATATAGTGTTGAATGCAGTAAATAGCATGAATGTGTTTATTTTTCCATATATGAAATGGTATACATGTTTTGGTACGCGTTATGTCCGTAATTCGGAGGTGCATGCAGTTTTTTTAGTGCATTTCTGCTAAATACCAGTAAAGCACATTAAGTCAGATAATTTTCAACACAAATTAATGGCATTTAAAGATAATGACGTATTTTAATTAGCATAAAAACAGTGCATAGAGAGCAAAAATATTTCAAATAAATGGAATTTCAGTACAGAGGTGCTGCAACATTAAAAATTTTCAGTACACATATTTAATTTTAATCATGATTTATTTAAGTAGTAGTGTATTTAGTGGTATTTGCTACACTGGCCTACAGTACAATGATTTTATAGTACACTACAGTACAGCTGGTACTTTATTTAACCAAAGGTGGTCTATTCTTTTAAAATATAATTAATTTAACTACACTATACTGTAAAACGGTCCACTGATTTTCACTAAACTTTCTTTATTTTTAAAATGCCCCTAAACTGTAAGAAAGGACTCTAGTTTTTGTCTGAAATTTTTATGTTAATTATTTGAAATGTGTTTTAAATGTCGACAGTAGTTCACTAGGTACCACTTAGGCCTACAAATCAATAATTGACATTATAATTTAATGGTATTTAGATATTTTATTTTTCCATAATTTGAAATTTTCTGAATTTTCTGCAGATTTTATTTTATTTGAATGGCACTCTAATTTTTTTTTAACTTTGAATTTTTGTTTCGAAATTTTTGGAAATTTTCTCGGACTTAGATTTCTTTTTAGACATTTTTGTACTTTGAATTTTGAAACTTAGTCAGACTTTCCGTACTTTGGAATTTTTTTTTTTAGAATTTTTTTTAAATTTTTCGAAATTTTCATTTTTGTGAACGAATGATTTTTGAATTTTTTTTAACTTAGTGAATTTTCACTTTAATTTTTTTTTATCATTATTATTTTCACCTATGAATATTTAATTTTATGAACATCAGATTGATATAAACTATTATAGTGTGATATAGTGCAGCATATGATTACCAAAGCGACTTTTTATTTCGAAATTTTATAGAAACATGACATTTTTATCGATATTTCAGAAATCGTGATGCTTTTTCTCATCAGATTTCTAGTATACAGCGAAGAATAGTACACTCTTGTGACCCTTTTATAATTTATTTTTATTTTTAACCCCCCCTAGACGCGTCATTGTTATTATTTTATGCGATATTATGTTTAATTTCGACCGGTATGCCCACATACTATGATCGACCAAGCACACGACCACGAAATCGTTTATTATTAGATAGAGAGAGGGCACAGAGCGATCCAGAACGCGAGAGAGCAAATTCAAATCAGCCACTAGCGCACTCCACTCCAACCAGATATTACCTTGACGACCCCCAGCAGCAACTGAGACCAGGTACGTCCCAGCTAGTGAGAGTGAACACACCTATAGCCAATCAAGAAAATCCAAACGCCCCTGCTGAGGAAGAAGATGAAGAAGAATACTACGACACAACAATACAGGGTGTCTTAAACAGAACACGTCCAGAGAGATTAGAAGATTCTCAATTCTTGGCTGATGTACAGCATTTAACGTTAGAAGACGCAGATCGTATACCCCTTCCTGAAGATTCTTTCAACTCTGAGGACAGATTAGCAGAAGAAGAAGAAGACGTAGATCCACCAATACAACCTGAAAATCCAGGGGATAATTTTGAACAATATATTGCAAACAACTACCCAGTTGTCAATATTCCACTAGAAGAAGGAGATAGAATAATTCAAAATTTGAATAATCCACAGCAAAATAGAGCAAAGATGGCTAAGACATTTACACCTGACAATTTCTATGCGGAAGAAAATGAAAATATTGCGGAATACATAACTAAATACGAACGAATTGCATCAATAAATGGCTGGTCGGCAGCCCAGAAGCTAGAAATACTTCCATTATACTTGAAAGGACTTGCATCTTCATGGGTCCGTTACTCATCTCTGTATATAGTACATGCGAATGGAGACACTGATGAACAGAAGTGGGATACATATAAAGCCCACATTCTTGCTGATCTAGCCCAGAACAAATTCGAGAGTTCAGCGCTTCAGAAGCTTATGGAACGAAAACAGATGCCAACAGAATCACTAAATTCGTATATTTATGATAAAATTTACTTGTGTAAGAACGTTTCTAAGCGAATGGTAGATGCAGATATTAGAAACCACATTGAAAGTGGATTACTACCATTTTACCGTAGTAAGCTTATGGCATTTGAAGTAGCAGATGTAGCAGATATGAAGGCTAAATTGCTAGGTTTTGAGCGAGCGGAAATGTTATACCCAAGCAATGGAAATAATCAGGGTATAGAAAACGCAGAAATTTTAAAGAAACTCGATACTTTACTTAATAATAGTGACATTTCTAGCCCAATACAGGGTAAACCATTCCCATATAATCCCAGTCAGGGATACCAGAATCCCAGGTTTTCTTACAGAACAAATAATTTTCAAAATAACCGTGGAAGTTACAATAACCGTGGAGGTTACAGAGGGTACAGAAATTTTGGCAATACCCCGCGACAATTGTATACAGATAGTCCAGTTGCAGGTACACAGACCGGGCAACAAAGTAATTTTACAAATAGAGGTGGACGAGGACATTTTCAGTATAATACTAATAGAAATTTTCAAGGAGGTAGGCGAAGTTCAGTTTCTGGTCCTGTTTGTTATGGATGTCACCAAATTGGTCATATAGCCCGTAGTAGTGAGTGTCCACTTAACCAAAATAAAACTCTACAATTACAAATTACAGAACAAACTTCACAGAATACAAAAAACTAAATAGGAACGCAACAAGCACACAAATTTATCCTGAAGTACAAGTACAATATAGTGGTATGAAATCAGATTTACAAAATGTTTCTTTAAAGTATTCAGGACTTCCTATTATAAAAATTTTCATAAATAATATACCCTGTAGTGTCTATATTGATACAGCTTCACAGATTTCAATTTTATCATTGCTGTATGCAATCTTAAAAGCGAAAATGCTCAAGCAATACTAGGATATGCATTTTTAAAAGAATTTTGTAGTTTCATAGATATTCAGAACTCTATTTTACATTTCAAAGATAAAGTCAAAGTAAATATAACAGAATATGGCAATCCTAATGATGCTTCAGAATTATCAATTATGTCAAATTTAGTTAAAAGCACTACTTTAACAGTTTCACAATTAGATGCAACATTAAAGAATGATTCAGTATTACCTTCATCTAATATAAAAGAAAAGAAAAATAGGAATAATAAAAATAAAAAGAGAAGGAGAAATAAACGTCGTCGTAAAGAGTTACCAAAGTTACAAAGTATAGATACTGATATGAATACAACATTAAAAGTCGATAATAATAAGAATGCAGATAAGCCAAGTTCATCTCAAGTCAAAAACAGTATTGTATTAAAGAATAAAGTGAATAAAAAGGTTCAATATGACGATGTAGTCACTGAAATAAATGATCAGGAAGATCATAGTGAAGATGAAACAGACAATATATCAGAAAAATTTAAGAAAGTACGTTATATAGATATTCCTCATTGTAAAGAAGTTAATAAAATAAATCCTCTGATCATAAACTTCAAAATCCAGGATGATCAGATACTGACAAGTGTTCATAGTCAGGGCTGACGAGAGGGGGGGGAGCCGGTACAAATTACCGGGGCCCGGGCCCCGAAGGGGGCCCGGACCCGAATTAAAAAAATGGAAAAAAAGGGAAAAAATCAAAAAAATGAAAGAAAAAAATGAAAAAGGAAAAATACCGAGACCTTCGGGGCCCGGGCTTCGGTATTTTTTAATTTTTCTTTATTATTTTTTAATTTTTCTTTATTATTTTTTAATTTTTCTTTATTATTTTTTAATTTTTCTTTATTATTTTTTAATTGTCTTTATTATTTTTTAATAAACCGATTTTTTTTGATAAAACTCACCTCTCTTTGTAAATTGTAATTTATTTAAAATTTATTATCTTTTAAGAATTTTAATCGATTATGTTAAAACGGGGAGGGGGGCCCGGGGGGACTTCTCTGTACCGGGGCCCGGCTCGGCTCTCGGCGGCCCTGTTCATAGTGTTCAAAGTGAATGTTTTTCTAATAAAGATAATAATACAGCCATTTTTGATGAAAATAGAAGCCCTTTAGAAAATATAAATGATATTATAAAAAGAAATATTTCCCTGCAGGAGGAGTTTAATAATTTAAAAGAAGAATTTAATACTTTTCGGAGGAAGTTTCATGATTTTAAAAGAGATATTAATTTAGAAGAAAATAAAGAGAATTTTAATGAAGAAATAATTTTTAAAGATAACGTATCAACTCCATCAGCTGCCACAATGAAGGCTCACAATGTGGGATGCGCAACCCATGTGAACTGTTCTCAGGATTGTTCTTTTGAGGAGAATTTTTGTGTCAGGCATGACATCAAACCTCAACAGGATAGTACCTTCATTGAAAGAGTGTATGATTTTCAATCTACTCTCCCAGACGGCCATGTAGTTGGACGTGTATCTCAGAGGTTTAATAGATTTCCAGTTGAGAGAGAAACTGATGATAGTGACAATGTGAGGTCACATATAGAAGATTTTAAGGGCTGTTATATAGAAGAAATTTTTGAGGATGATGATTTTACAGATTTTGAAACACCCGTTGCCGAAGTGCATAGTTGTTTCGTTGAGTTTCCAGATGATTCTGACGATATTTATGAGATGTTAAATAATGAAGATGGGCATAATTTAGTTAAAATAGAAAAACGCTTTCAGAATAAGGAGCTGAGGGATTTCAGTACAGTACAAAGTTGTTTCGAGATTTATCAGAATACCTGCGCTGATTCTTATGGCTATGAAGGGTATAGTGAGACGTTCCGTCGTGGGGATGACAATCTTCAGGATAATGTCCATGGTACTCTGACTAGAAGGGAGATTCCAGGTAACAGGGTTGCAGATGATTTCGAGGATACTTTCCAAGCAGATGATTTTAATTCACTTGAAGACTACTTTGAACCAGAGGAGGATAATTCGTTAATAGTAAACATTGATGAGGATAAATATTTTGAGGACGAGGATATCTATACTAACGTAATATATTTAAAAGATTTAATAAAAGACATTAAAAATAAACCACCTATTTTTGAGATGAACTTCACTACTGTTTTTGAGGAACTTTCAGACCTTCCATATGAGAATTTAGACATAGATCCTAGCCTCACTTTTGAACAAAAAGTTTCGCTTTTAAGGATAATTAAACAATTTAAAGATCGGTTTGCATGGACAGATCGAGATATTGGTAACTGTTATATTGCTGAATATAACATAGAACTTACTGATTATAATAAAATTGTACGAAAACCACCATATCGAGTCGCATATAAAGAGAGGGAAATGATTGAAGCTGAAATAGATAGGTTGTTGAACATGGGTATCATTGAACCGTCACAATCAGATTACAGTAGTCCTGTTGTACCAGTAAAGAAGAGCGATGGGTGCATTAGAACTACCACAGATTTTCGTTCGTTAAATGAATTGATCCGTATGGACAATTTTCCACTTCCAATGATTGAAAGTATCATGCAGAACTTGCAGGGTTCACGCTATTATCTTAAAATTGATTTCAATTCCGGATTTTTTTCAAATTCCAATCACAGAAAAATCTAGAAAATATACAGCATTTGTCACGCATCATGTCTCCTATCAGTTTATCCGCCTCCCTATGGGACTTCGCGTGTCGCCTGCCGTATTTCAGAGAGTGCTTAATCAGGTGTTTGGAGATCGCATTCCCAAACAGGTTATCCTGTATTTGGACGATGCACTTTTGTTCAGTGAAACTTTTAAAGGTCTTCTTGATACTTTTAGAATGGTTCTAGAACGACTGGAAGAAGCTAACTTGACTTTGAGTGTCGAAAAGAGTTCGTTTGGGTATAAAAAAAGTATTGATGTTAGGAGAAATCATCAATGGAATAGGCACAAACCTAATTTAAACAAAGTAAAAGCAATCACTGCTTTTCCAGTTCCTAAAATAGTAAGAGATGTGAGAAGTTTCATTGGAATGTGCTCATTTTATCGAAACTATGTTCCACAGTTTAGTAAAATGTCTACCACACTAACCAACTTGTTGAAAAAGAAAAGATTTCACTTGGATAGTCTGCAACAAGGAGCTTTCGATTAGTTGAAAAGTAAACTGGTTTCTGCCCCAGTCATCATGGGTCTGGTCAGTCCACTTTCGAAATATCATCAGATGCCAGTCAAATAGGACTTGGATGTCATTTTTCTCAAAGAAAACTTCCCAATGGACAAGTACATCCGGTCCCTTATGCTTCTCGAAAATTGACACAGGCCGAATCAAACTATTCCACAGCAGTGCTAGAAATGTTAGGTGTTGTATTTGCTATACGCATCTTCAGGTCGTTTATTTTCGGACTGGGAATAAACACTTATAAAAGATGCGGGGAATATTGTTTCAATGGAAATACTTCCATGTTTTATTGTTTTTTTCCTGTTTTATTTTCAGTTTTCTTGGAAATAATTAAGTTATTTTATTGTCTTAGTTTGTCTCCATTGCCGTTATTTCAATGTATAAAAAAATCTTTGTTTTCCTACAGAAAAACTGCACACCCGAACTGTCACACAAATTCGGGGATCCGCCATTTTAGGGTCTTAAAGCAGAGAAAGCAGAACTTCGTTTTTATTTTGTTATCTTAAAGTGAGGTTGTTCACAGAAAGATGACCAATAGGGCATTCACCGTCAA
>JAQFYR010000395.1:0-13134 GCA_034694985.1 Campodea silvestrii
ACACTGGATGATATACAGAAAAGATATAATGACGAATAGTACAATATTGGAATATGTAATGCCAATGTGGAAATAATGCACTTATGCACATGACCACACACAAGTGAATGGCGGGGAAAAAACACGCCGACCAGGGAGCTATTGAATTTTGTCACATTCACAAAATATGCAAATGTCAACGGCCAATTTTTTAACATTTATCATTTATAGAAGAACGTCTTCACCCAAACAACAAACAAAATAGAAAGCTTCAAGAAAAACCTTATTTTAACAATCTACTCTGTGAAGCTCCAGAAGATTGCAGTATAAATAAAAAAATAATGAGCTGTGATTGTAATGAGAATCAAACACGGGGCTGACGGCTGAGAGATTCAGAGATCCCTACCCTAACCTTTTTGGTGGCAACTGCTCAGTGGCGTATTTTGATAGGAAATTTGGGAGGGGTTTTCGTCCGTAACGGCGCTCGATTTTCCTTGATGAGGGTGAAAATGACGCCCAATGGGGGCGGGAGGCTGTATAATATGTTACATTAATATTCCGGTAACGCCAAGATAAATTTCAAAACAGTTATATAACTTCGTACCTCTAATAATATAATTAAGCAATGAAGCGGACCCGTGTGTGCGTATAAGTAAAAACAAATTATACAATAATGCAGTGAAACCGTGTTTGCGCGAAGCGACTGCGAACTTTTTTTTTCGTGCTTTTTAATGTGTAGCAGTTCACTGTAATGCGGAAATAATTATTGCACTGTTTGTTGTACATTTAGTTACATTACATACGTTTCACTTCGACCCCCGTTACCCCCAAATTAACCTCCTGACGCCCCCTCAAATCGAATATTTGTCATGTTATACTTATACAATACATTACAATGAATACTTTTTAAACTGGGTAAATCACCCTTAAGGTAATTATATTTTTTGTAGATATTGTACTGAATATTAGAATAGTAATGACACAGGTGAGCGTGCATACCTGATGAGTCCTGAAGGTGGCAGTTGTCCCCTGAGGGACTAAAGGGTGGTAAAACACCTGCCTGCTTGATCCTAGCATCCTCTAATATTCAGTGCAATATTTACATCAAATTACAATGATATTATGAATAACAGTAGAAGGTTATTTTTAAACTTATTTTGTAAGCTATTTTGCTATTTATTAAATAAGCGTGGGTATGTTACATGATATCAACACGTACTATAAATATGACGTTTATTACACCATATACTGCCCCCCCCCATGTATAACAGGGTGGGCACACCACTCCGTCCCTTCAGTTGTTAAGTGAGTCTGCACATTATGAGACAAATCCAAAGCACCACACCTATGAGATAGTGTGCAAAATACATGTATCTGAAAATAATATAGTATGGTTGATAAACATTTTATCTCGACATCAGGTTGAAGGAGATCAGCGTTTCATTAAATATTGAGTAGATGGAGTAGATACAGAGTATACACCCGCACTCCATCACAATAATTTTATTTAATTCACAGATCTGTGAATTTCTTGTTAATCACTTATTTCTTCTTAGTAGTTTATTCAGTCAGTCAGTAATATTTTTAAGATGTTCTACGGATGTACAAGTTTCTTCTGCATTTGTAGGTTGCTGATGCCACTATACCTTTAAATTTATACCAATATTATTCATTCAATGATTCATATAACTTGTAACGATATTGGTGAGTGACGCTAATACAAAATTATAATTCCGGGATTAAGAAACCTGCATGTTACATACACTCTAACGTCGGTTATCGAATCGGTGCGTTTTACTTTCATCTTGCAGCCACAAACTACCTCGGAATGGAGAGAAAACGAACAACGCAATATTTTCGCCATTGACTTTTAAAATAGGAGACCATAATAATATTGTGATGGAACGGGTTTTTGTTTTCTACTTACATGTACCGTGAAAGGAAATATTTTCTGTACGTATTAACACGCAGTGATGATTCTCAGTCAATAAATGTAATAATCACTCAATAAAAATATGTATTGGTATATTTCGGTATTTCTGTATAATTTTAGAAATAATATATTACATGTAGACCCAAAGTATATGCATTGAGAGTCAATGGTAGTATATGTAGGCTATATAGGAAAAAGGAGATTAACCATTCTGTCTTGATTGTCAACAGAAGTTTAAAATCCTCTTGAAATAATTCAAAGCCTACACTGCGCTGTGCAGGTCTGCAGTCGTATACCATAGTTTATCATTTGCGGCAAAATTCAAAAGCAACGTATCGATTGCGCCATTTGATATGTGTCACTTGCGCAATATGGTATATGTCATTTGCGCCAACTCTTTTTGTGCCACCGATTTATTTATAGGTACGACTCGTTTGTCAATTTTAGTGCCATTTTCAATATTACTGTGTGTCATTCTAAATATAGTTACATCTTATTTGTTTTTTATACGACATTCCAGCATATATATGAAATTAATCACAAACTGTATTCCGTAATTTTGATAATATATTTCCAACAGCACAATATATTTACTGTGTCACTGGAATCAAAATGTTGCTATTAATTATTGTATATTATTACAATCTGTTGACAGTCAAACAGTATACAGCACGTACCTCTCGCGACAAATGAATATACCATTCATTTTTTTATTTGCTTTTTAGTTGGATGCCACAAAATAGTACTTGACATAATACTGTATAGATATAGTATATTTATTGAGCATGAAATTAAACAACCAATTATTATCACCAGTTATTCTTATAATATTTTTAAAGTAAATTTTATAGTTTGATAATAATTATATTTTACTGATAAAGTGATAATGCAGACACCAATTACAACAAACATATAGAGATAACTGCGGATATAAAATAGACTGTGTCAGGTTTAGAAAATTATTACTTTTTTTATACTGGGCGAACCTGTCCATAAGGTAATGTATTATTATGTAAATATTCCTCTAATATTCGGTGCAATATTTACATAACAATAAGGTTTAGAAAAGCCAGAACTTCAAAGTGTGGTAAAATCACAATCTGGCACAATTGGCACTGTTAATAACGGCGCAAATTATGCAAAATATTTTCCTATAAACTTGGCGTAAACGATATGTGGCGCAATGGAAAATATTTCCATTTAGCGCTATTGATATATACTCCCAGTCGTGGTACAGGAATGAATTGTCAATCAACGAACACAGAAAATGTGATAATTTCTTTTCACGTTTATTAGCCAAAATATCATGTTTTAATGGGATTTTTTATAATTAAAAGAAATACATATATTTTAATATTTTGAAGATAAAGTAAGACTATGGAAATTTACATTTAAAAAAGATTAAGCTTGGTTGGACTGCATTTGACTATTTAACACGTCTTTCAGCACATACATTTGCAATGATACATTTGCTCTTATTCGTACTACTGCTGCTGCAATAAAATGGTGTGGGCCGTACATGATTTGTAACTTACGAAGTGATTTCACCGTTCTATTGATGAACTACTTAATATTTACAGATTTCTGCAGCGCAGAATTTTCTTGTACTACCGGACTTATGGTCCTGTGTCCAAAAATGTACGAAATCAACTTTTTTTAATTCGTGAATATAAAAAAAGCACTCGCGATACGAAATTATTTCGTTAGTTACGAATATTGTTTCAGATAACCGAATCTGACACCCCTAAACCTCGATGAAAGGATAATACCCTAGAATGAACCCGACCTCTTACTTTTATTGCACTTCCAACAAACACAGAATAGGGGTGCAGAGGAAGTATTGTTGTTGAAGGACATTTGGTTCCCCCATGACAAAGGGGCGCACTCATTGCCGAAGAAAAGATTCCGCATTCCCAGAGTAGTTAAAACACAAATATCGATACAACCAACTTAATTTAAAACACATGACTAGGTGAAAAATGCTATACGCTCTACAAAGAAAATTTAAGGTAATAAATATATAATGATGATTTTTACTGTACGAGAACTATCGTAGGAATTAATTAAAATCTATTTATGTTTTTAAAAATAAACCATTATTGAAGTATTTATTACGAAACCGTACAACACACATAATTAATTGATTGTATAATGCAGTATAATTACCGTTACAAAATATACAATATATTATTTACGAAAATATTATAATATTCTTAATCACCATTGCAAAATCCGTGAATTATTATTAAGAAATTTAAATCAGCGATGTACAGTATATAAATATGTAATTATGTTGTTTCAATTAATTCAATAATGCTTTCTACCATTACATGTAGCGATGTATAGGAATGTCAATCTGTTGAAATTAAACGAAATTCATAGGAAGTTACCTGTACAATTTCCGAGTACCGACTACGGATGCCGAACCTTTTCGGCACGTCGGAGTATGTGATGGAGCTGACAAACATTCAAAAATCAAAACCAATGACAATTTACTGTTTTCTGTCAAATATCATTTGCAAGTTCCTAAAGAAAACTAATTCTTAAAAAAGAGTTTTAGACTAGAAAAATTACTTCTGTAACTCTGATACACTTCCCCAACAATTTATTTTGAATGCCATGTTCACTTGTTCTCCTGTTGACTAGCCTGAAATAAGGTCGGTGCCAGTGAATACCAGTGTCACACCCCCTCACAGATCGAGTTTCTATCACAGACTCTTCAATATATTACATATGACACATATGAGAATGAATGTACATTTTGGTCCCAGCGCGAAAAGAATAAGCGCTTTTTATGAAGGAATTTCATTTTTAAGTGGATAAGCAAAAATTGGTATTTTTAAAAGGCATGTTCTATTTTTTTTTGGTTTCACAAAGTTTTTTTTTTTTTTGGTTTCACACCCTTTTCCCACACTACGGACGCCCACGAAGGGATATCGAAGATGACCGAAAATTCCAGCTTGTCAATCGCGATTTCGTTGTACATTTCACATATTTCATTCTTAAAATATTATTTTTTTCGTATTAAAAATCTACGAGTACTACTAAACAATGAAGATGTTATAGGAATCCATATCAACAAAGTTCCAGATACTTTATCACTGACAAATAATTCTTATGTTAGGTAACTCTATATACAGTATGTAAGAAGATCTCATAAATTTATTCTGTAAATTTGAGGTTCCAGTACAGCGAGACTCAACACAACAGTTCATTGCATGTCTTCTGGTACGGCACTGATGCTGATATGTGAATAAAAATATCAAGATTTAATGCCTCTTACTGAAATCTAGTCACTTACTGTATTTAAATCGCTGCACACAGAAAAACAAAATAAATATATGACAGCAGTGATAAAGTCCGAAGTATGAATACAAGTGTAAATCACTCTGTAATTGTTAAAAGTATGAAGATTCCGAATAAAGAAGTCCACCAATAAAACTACCCTATACCACTAATTGATCATAAATGTGACTTCATAATAAATATGTACTGTAATCGCACGAACGTATTTTCAGCTAACAGCACTGAAAGGTTATAATCCGCAAAAGGGGCAAAAAAATGACAGCGGACACTGTGGGACCTGAACAAAAATTAAGAAGACTTGTCAAATTTTGTTTCGGCAAAATAGCAAATAATAATGAAGAGTTGTAAACGGAACTGATCTGACAGTCAACTCAGCTGCGTAGATATAACGGTATATAACAGAACCTAATATAACCAGGAGTCCATTGGCGTAAATCCGTCTTTTCGTTTGGGGGGGACACAAGTCCATGGGGACAATTTTGTTCAGAAAGCTATAGACGTTTTTGTTGTTTCACATACTTAGAAAACGGGAGATTAGCGAAGGGTAGATTTTTTTAAGGTTTATTTGAATAAATTGCTGTTTTGATACTACCTTTCGTAAAGTTTCCTTACATTTTTTCCTTTTGAAAAGATTCCACACGAACCTAATAACTTAACTGGTCTATCGAGATCATTTGAAACAAATAAAGCGAGTGTGTGAAATAAAAAAAAATTGTTCAAATCATAATATTTCGGCACATAAGTATTATATACATGCGATGAAATCCTTATATGTATTCAAATTGAAAACGCGCAATCCCAAATGCGAAAAGGCAACTTAAAAAAGAGCAATCGCTCAAGATATGCAATTCGGAAATAAATCCGAAATTTACTCTCTCATTTTGAGTTCCAGAGATATTTCAAACATTTCGGATTTATGATACCAAGAAAAGTGAACTATAGTGAAAACCGTAAGTGAATGAAACCCGAGCGAAGCGAGGGCGAAATTTTTTGAGATTTTGTGACTAAAATCACGGGTTTCATACGATTTTCACTATCCTTATTTTCTTCAATTTGAAATTATTGGGGGGGAGACACGACCCCCCCGTCCCCCCCGGGATTTACGCCCATGCAGGAGTCACTGATATAACTAATTGAAAACAATTTACATTTTTAAAGATTGATGTGAGTCAATTGAAAATACATGTACTTGTGATTTTATGTTGTACAATATTATACATGAAAGTTTAAATTTATTCCCATTTCAAATTTGCATCGCGGGCCACATCTTAAGACTTGGCGGGCCACACGTGGCCCGCGGGCCTCGGGTTGGCCACCACTGATTTAAGTGCATAATATTGGAAAAGCATTAGAACATTAAATCCACAATTTAATCCCGCGTTGTTGGTTCTTCAAGTCCATGATCGGACTTGCTATCACCGCTACATTATAATTATGTGCTTTTGAACCATACTCTTTTTGGTTTCTACAGGAGAGTATTTGTAAGGTAATAAAACCATAATGTAACATAATAAAAGGGATTTCCCGATCCCTGTATATAGTGAGTGTATTCTTAAACACGTGTAATTATGGTTATCCCGTAATGTTTACAAAATTCATTGAGGGCGTAGTATATAATTATGTGGAAGTGATTTTTGAAGCAATTTTTGACTGTAAATTATCTACGTTATACGGAGTACAGTACTAAAACACAACAAAACGTGGCAATCATCGGGCTACGACTCTGAATAGAAAATAAATTGGTATCTCACGAGTGAGAACGATAATTTATACTTCCTCAGGGATTTGAAAAACAAACATACGTTTTCGAGGTTTTGAGTCTTAAAAATTAATTTTGCAAAATATTAAATAGATAATTATGTGAGTGGGTGCCTGGGTGGATATTCCTTATTAGGGTACGGTTTGAGAGTCTAGAAATTTCGAATCTCTCGGAACTCGGGAGAGTTCTGACAGAACTCATCAATTAAGCGGAGTGTTTCTATATTTCGATATTAAGATCGGTGCGCAGTCGAAGAATTTCTATTATTTGTAGGGGGGAAGTGGGTATTTTCAAGCAATATTTTAGTAGTTAGTTCACCATTAGTAAACAAAATAAAAAAAATCCAACGTGAACTAAAAACAAACAAATTACGCAAAATTATAATTACACATTTTCTAGAACCTGTTGAGAAGTCGGCAGGAGGTTCACTTTCAAATCTTATGAAAATAAAATTAACTTCTCATACTTTGAGAAGAACTTCTACCTGGAATCGAAATAGGGTGATATATTTCACAGCACGTGGAAAATATCATTTGCTAATAATTTAAGTGTGGAATATGTTATATATAAAATATATAAATTTTGGGGATTTATTTGGAGAGAAACGAACAAGAAAATATGCAATTATAACGGGAGAGTATTTTCTGATATTCGTAGCTGAAATTCTGAGGGGGATTTATTTAGAAAGAATAGTAAATTAGTTTGTATATTCTATTTCATGTCAGCAGATATTTCTTTTACATGTGCAAGGTAATTTTCGCAACTTTCTAAATAAATCCCCCAAAACTTCGGCTGCAAATTTTACTTTTCTTCATTCTCTGAATTTCTGAATAAATCCTCCCCGACTTTCAACGTATTGTACATCTTATTGCATTCTTAAATGATCTATCCGTGCTATTCTATTTTCTGTTATATAAATACTACCTGATCTACCTCTCTTGAATTTAAAACAATTTATGTAGAAAGAAAAAAAAGTATACATGTGAAAGAATCTAACTTGTGATATTTGTACCGAAAATGTGTTTTCTGAAATATATATGGCATTGCTGTTGTAGCTGTAGGTAGCATTGCAAGCACGGGAATATTCCCGTGGAAATATTCCCGAGGGAGGGAATTTATTGGGGAATTTTCCCGAGCATGAAATACATTCCCCATAATTGGGGAATTTATTTTCTTACTATGAAATTGAGTTTAATACAAAATTAGGTCAAATTACTAGAATAGATCAAGGCCAACACTCCTAGTTCCTAGTTGGGATAGTAATTACATTTTAACTGATTTTATACTGATACTTACAATTTGTTAGCATGGAAAAGTTAATAAAGGACACGGTTTTAGCATATATATAATTATTATTAATGCAATAAAGCTAAGGAATAGTTATTATATATATTATTATTCTGCAATATAACATTAGGCCTATAGAACAATATAATATAACATAATTTTATACCTTGTAAATGTTGCATTAGTACAGACTTGCTAGAGACTAGTTTTTGACATACTTGTATAAATTCCCCGAAAGTTCCCCAAAATCGGGAATTTTCTCGGGAAGTTTCCCGGGAATATTTCCCAAAAATATATTCCGGGAATTTATGCAATGCTAGCTGTAGGTTTTAAAACAACTGTGAATATGAAATTCATTAACATATTTTGAATTATGAACGCCGACTGGGAAGTGCAAACCCGGCACCGTTGATTCTTGTCTGATACCCTGATCATGAAATATATTGAAAGAAAACGAATAAATATATTATTACTATTATTATTATTATTATTAATTTCGAATCAGTGTTCTAACTCTCCTCAAAGGCCAGAGTTTTTCGAACAGCGAGAGTCAGAGCGATAGAATATTAATTGGCTGCAAGAATCAGCTGAACAGTTCGTCAGCAACAGAATTATCATTATCTAATCGGAAGCATTATCTAATAAGATTTTAGCATCTCACGTATCTCGTCCAGATAAAAAAAATCAGCACTTCAAAACAGTCTAAAATTAATTAGAGCTGGCAAGTTGATAATACCACTGGCAGATCGTGCTTAATTTTGAGGATCTGCATAGCATTTTTTGATAGGGCTATCAACGCCGCCACGTTCTATTTTCATATGTCATAGTCATTTATAGAAGATAAAATACATTACATGGTCAGTTTAATATAATTATTATCGTCTGTGAAGGTAATGCAAAACCAAGATACGAAGTCTTTGAAAACCCATTAAAAACCCTTCACATAACCGCAAAATTGCTGTCTTCACCAACGATCTTCCTCTGTAATAATAATAAAAAATGACAGACTTTTTTTTTTTGCTGGGAAGCAATAATTAGGAAAATGAATATTATTTTTTATTGAAATTTTTTTCAATTTTAATGTGTAATCAGTGCAATCTTTACTGCGCCTGCGTTATACAGAGGTCGTGGTCGACAGTTGACACACATGTTTCCCGATTCTTGTTTACAACCTGATTTACAACCGCTATTGAGCCCCTTCTCCCTTGAGGGTTGTGTCATTTGCTCATTTCGTGTTCGGTTGAATTAGTGTGGAGATACAAGATTTTTTTGGCAATGGCAAATTTGGATATGAAAAAAGCGAAACTATGTGATGGAAAACGCTGAGCTACTGTGGAGTGATCGAATGAGCAAGGAATAACAATTACTCCTGACACGGACTTTGTCAAAACTCCCAAAAATGGTGTAATTAGCAAGAAAGGATTGGCACGTTATAATGGAGTCGTTTACTTGCGCACGTACCATTGCATTGGTAAGTTTTTAGTGATATAGATCATTCATATAAAGTTCCTATATAGGTATTGTCTAAATCATTTTCACAACTATATAAAATAAAATGTTCGTAGTGGGCCATTATTAATGGGAACATGGTTCTGATTGAGCGAATATTTCGTTCAGCGTGCAACCACTTTCAATTTGATAAGCGCTAGAATTCGACCTATGCTGCGGATGTAGTAAATGCAAAGTTAGCCATAGTCGTCTTTTTAAGTGATTTATTTAAACGGTGCATGTCGTCACATCACTTTAATTGAGGCCTATTAATCACAGTTGTGTAAAATAATATTGAGGAAATACATGAGCAGCCAAAGGTTGCCCGTACGAACAAATTGAATTTATAATTTTTTAGTCCTTTTAATTATTCGGAAAAACAAAATGAAATTCTAAATATCGTTAGTAATTTAAATTATGAACTCTGAAAAAATGTCGTTGAGAATCTGTTTACAGAGTTGGAAAAGGAACGATGAAGCGAATTGTATATTTTTATTTCTTGCTGCGCTTGTTCCCAGCTTATTTAATCACCTTTGGTTATAAAATATGGTGGATAATCACAAAGGACAGTAGTTTGTACTTTCACTGGTGATTAGCATATTATTTTGATTAGGAACAATCTTGAAGTTGATGTTTCTGTTTACATATTGTGTAATGTATAATAAAAATGCAGCTCCGTTGTTAGATTATACACTGTCATTAATAAAGCTCTCGCCCAATCTCTACAACGGTCCGGCGGATGACTTCATCAAAACGAAAAATGTATCCGTATTCCGGTCATCCGTGTTTTTTTTATTTTGTTGAAAACACGTGAACGAAAACTTATTTTCTATCTTTAGTATTAACATTGAATACGTAATCCCAAATAAACTTTCTTCTTTTAAAATTCTTAAAAACCGACTAAATAAAATGTATTTTTGCCTTTCCCGGCTTCCCGACGTTCCCGCGCAAAAAATAATTGAACCAAGAAGCACATGTTGAAAGTGAACTGTCTCCCTTTGGGGGAGGAGGCTCTGCGACTGTGAAAGGGACTCAAAAGGGTCATCCCTCCCAAACAATATTCTACTAACCTTGGGGAGGGGATTTGTTCAGTTCTGGTATGAAGTGATTTTTTTTATATTCCATTCAATTCTGTGTGATGAACAGATAATAGTAGATTTTGCAAAGAAGCTTCTATATTTTAAAATCTCGTTTTGTAAAAGTGGCGTATAATACACGTGGTAACTGGTAGTAACTATAAGCAGACATAAAAAGTGAAATTGCATATATTTATATTTTTCGTGGGCAGGTAACGAGGCCGTAGACAGGGGGAGGGGTTACGGGGGTTCAAAGCCCCCCCCCAATGAAAAAGAGAAAGAAAAAAAGGTGAAAAAATCGAAAAATTTACTAAAAATTCAGATAAAATAGCGTGTTTTTGCCCAAAAAACGTATAAAAACGTAAAAAAATTTTCGCCTTCGATAAATTTGGTCTTAGACTTCCCCGATTTCGGAAATTCCAATTTTCAAAATATGTTAAACCCCCCCTGAAATATTTTTCTGGCTACGGCCTTGGCAGATAAATACAAAATATACTTACTTCATCACCCAAACTATTAAATAACGTTACTATTAATTATAATGTAGAATGATGCATTTCCTTCAGTTACGACATAAAGTTGTAGGCTATCCTTTCTGTAAATACAATACCGGTTGATTAGTGCACGGTTTCATGAATCACTTGCTTTAAAAGTGATACATGGCTGAAATACGGGATGTAAATTTTTAAATATTTTTTTTCTTATTGAGACAACAAAATATCCAACAGCATTTAAACTACTAACATGATTTTCTCTTTCCTGTTCAAAACACTGAACTGTTCAATGCTGCTAAAAACGACATTTTTCTTTTAAATAAGGATTATCGCGCGCGGATCAGCCTTTCAGCCGTTTAGTTCAGCTGGATATCTATAGGTAAAATTTCATTCGAAATGTAGCAACCTTAGTTCCTAATAATTAATGAACCAATGTGCAAAAAAACGTTTGGATTTCCAGTGTAACCCAAAATAAAATCTAGGAACTTCTCAAGACTCTATGATAAAGATATCATCACGTGTCTTCGCAATGGTAAAAACAAATAATTAATTTCGTTTACCCCATAAAAACATTTTCACTTCATAGGAGTAAGGAGTCCTGAAAGACTCGGTGGCGTATCTAGGGGGGTTGGGGGTTGAACCCCCCCCCCTTGAGAAATTTTTAAAAGAAAAAATAAGAAGGCAGAGGAAAAAAGAAGAAAAAAAAATTAGAAACTTTTGAAAAATCGCATGAAAATTTCATATTTTCGTCTAAAAATGTAAGAAAATTTCGCTCGGGCAATTCTTTAAATTAATTTTACTGATTTTATTAGGTCTTGCTTAAAAATATTGCGTTAAACTACGTATTTCAACTAAAAGAGTAAAAAAAATTCGCACTCGCGTCGCTCGGGCAAATTATTATGTAATTAATTTTCTACTTTTTTGGTCTACCCCCCCCCCCCCCTTGGAAATTCGTGGCTACGCGCCTGCTTTTCAATGACATCTTTCATAAACACTTTCGCCCCCCTTTGGGATATTTCTGGAACCGGCCCTGTCGTACTTTATTCTGACAACAACCAGTTTTGAAACGACGTGTTACATTCCGAGTTACGAATTTGCAAAGTTTTCTTATTAGAATGTTTGTTTCAATAATAAAAAATACATAAGGAAAAAAATGAACTTTGTTTAGTTTTAAAGTTTTGAATATATTCTTATTTTATACTGATATGAAAATATCATATACAATACTAATGCATAATTTGTATTGATGTCTAACAGACATGATCAATGATCAGTCTGTAAAGTTTTTGTTCCAGAAAAAATATCGGATATACATTCGCGTACAAAATCTAGCAGTAACACTATCGATTTTACTTGATATACTTTAATAACTTTTTTGCAAAACATTTTAATCCATTTTAAGAGCGCTTAACCAATTTCAACAATCAAAAACATTTTGGCATTACTAAAAGCCTTGGTCTATATATATAAAAAATCAATAAATTTACATTAACTTAGTACTCAATAAATTTACTTTAATTTCGTTGCTAATGTATGAAACACTGAAACACATTCCGTATCGTTAAGCAAAATGGAACCGGTTTTTAAGACAAAAAACGTTTCAAAATCCAAAAGTTCAAATTTTGCCTTCTTCAAATCTATCCGACCATTTCTGATTATAGCAAAGTTATTCGGAAAACTCCCAGTTCCCAATGTTATTTTTGCAAAAGAAACTGATTCACTTCCAAAATTGGAAATGCATTCAATACTTGATTGACTTTGGTGTTTTGTATTCCACGGATTGACAACTAGTGTAATAATTTACACTACTTC
>JAQFYR010000396.1:0-13133 GCA_034694985.1 Campodea silvestrii
TAGGCCTACACCACCTACACCAAGGTTTATTATACTGTTTTACAAGCACCTACAGCAGCATGCACGCAAATAACATAACGTAATATTTATTACAATATTTCGCAATTGAAAATTACGATAGATTGGAATAATTATTATCAATAAATAAAGTGAATAAATAATAATAATAAAAAAAAACAGGATGTATTTCTAAAAAAAAATTACTTAAAGACGACTTATAATTTGTGGCGATAGCGTACCAGATTACCGGGATAATTATGTATTCATAAGACATTATTTATTCTTAACAGTTTCAATGGTTTACATAAAATCTAACATATTTCTGTTGGAAACATCTTGCACTTCTAACATTTATTTTATGTTGCCAATAGTTTGTTCGTCACACATGCAATACAAAACCAGAAGTATCAATTACATTTGTAAACTTATTTGTACTTTACATTATTCAAGTGTTCTTTAAATTGAACATATAAGAATTTTCACAGGTTTTTTAAATAAGAATCCGCTCGTTTAAGTAAATGTTACGTTATTCTGGTGTGTTATTCACAAAACCATATAATATCCCTCCGTACGATACTCTCAAGGATCATTTTTGATGATATAAAATTAATTATTTTCATACAGGTTGACTTGCAATTACGCGCAAAACAGCCTGGAATTGTTAATTAACTTCTATTAAATTAAGTTTCACTGAAATAAACGCGTTGTAAACACTTTTTTCTCATACTTTCCAGTATCTGTTCATGCACTAACACGGTACGGACGTGGTGGGTGCGATCAAACTGCACTCTGGTGGTGGCCTTGGTCCCAATTTCGGAATTTCGGCCGAGTTGGCAGACTATACCGCGCTCCGCGCGCGTAATCTACAGACCCTGGCACTGTGAGTGAGCAGTTATCTTTATTCTAGATTAAAGCAAAATAAACAATAATGGACAGTTGAACACAATGTTATTCAACAATCTTCTACAAACTAACGGATATCTTCAGATACGTACGCGTCTACTGCGACTGCACAGCAACAGCCATCAATCGCTGATAATTCAGTAAATTTCACTGAAAAAACAGTGAACCGAAACTTACTGTTTTGTATGTGAAAATATCAATGCAGTATAACATTGAATATCAGTGAATATCACTGTAATATATATACAGTATTTTTCATTGAAACAAGATTTTCTGAAATTTTCAGTTAAAATTTCAGTTAAGTTAACTGGAAAAAATAAGAGTGTGGAGTAAAGCTGTGTGGTTGTAGGATAGTGACAACAAAGACATTTTAATTTTTTGTGGTTAGTGGTCATATAAACAGAAAAGTCGTACGCTGAAACAGAAAAACGCCGGATTTGTAACAATATAGGAACCATGTAGTTTATATAATTTTAATCACCAGCCGGCTTTGTTTAAAGACATAAAGAACATTTTAAAGGTTATAAGAAAAGATCAAGCGAAAATAGACGACTGAAATATTTAGTACAATCACTTTTTGCTTCGTTCACACACGATATTTATCCAAAGTTGAGTCTGCTATGAGGATGTTACGACCTATGCACAAAATAAATGAAAGCCAGCGGGATCTCGTATATAAGCCCAACTGGCTGAGAACAATGGCGAAAGAGATGCAACCGCAATTGGTTGGACATTTTCTAACAGTAGAGTGATTTAGTTCAATTAGTTGATGACACAGAAAATATCAGGTAAGATGTACTCTTTTAATTTAAGTGGCAGAAATGCAGGTTGCCGCAATATATCTGTGAAAGCAGCTGTATGCAAGTTGGCAGTCGATCTCATTTAGAACCAACCTGGTGACTAATGTATCTGAATAACAACGAGCTCAGTCCGTGTTGTAGTCCGGTTGGGGCTCGGGATGAACACCGTGTGTGAACAAAGGATTACTACTTTCATTTTGCGAGTATATACGTAAGTAAATCCAAAATCGTCAGCTTAATCTTTACCAAACAATGAGATATACGCTTACTTCTACATCTCCATCTATAATCATCAGCTGCCACGTAATATACGTCCTCTGTGCATTTTTCTTGTAAGCAGTCAACCTGTTTATCGCAACCTAAAAGGAAAATTGATGTTTAAAAATATGATATTTACATTATTAAGATACAGTGGCTCAGAAACGAAATAGCTCTCAGATAGTTCCAACTTATCTGTTTACTGACGGCAGAGAAAAATTGGCATACCATTAATATCATCCTGCGCAAGTACCTATATAGGAAAAAAGACATATTAGAAGGTTTTTCTCGTCTTTTCCATATAAGGGCGTTATTTCCCTGTTGTGCACCCTACGATGTGGCTTTATATTTCTTTCTTGAATCTTTTCAGAAGAAGAGCCAAGCCTAGGGATACTGTGCTGAATATTCGGTAGGTATTCAGTCTATTTCGGCAGTAAATTGAACTATTCGGTATTCGGTTGAATATTAATATTGCTATAATATACGGTATTCGGCTGAATTGCGTTTTGCCAATTATTTGGTATGCGGTATTCGGCTGAATATAGCTATTTCATATATTTTTTCGGCGATCATCGGGGGTCACTTAAATCACTGTTTTGCAGTGTATTTTGCTCTGTTATTTTTAAATAGAGAGAAAATTTCAGTTTTTAAACTTTATAAATAACACAAACTCCGTACTGTGTAAATGTTTATTTTATTCAGCAAGTTCGCCCTCACGAGCATCCTCAGGATAAATAATATAATACAATTATTGATTAATTGCACACAGCAGTTAATAATTCAGTTATTAGCTGCTGTGTGGAATTGTTCAATTGTATTGTGAATAATCCTGAGGATACTCGTGACTCGTGAGGGTGGAACTTCCTGAATAAAATAAATATTTACAGAGTACGTGTTTGTGCAATTTATAAAATTTGAAAACTTCTATATTCTCGTTAAAACAACAATTTCAGTTTTTAAATATTGCTACAGATAAATAAGCACAATTTTCTGATTCATAATACTTTTAAGATGATTCTTGAAACAGAATTGTCAATTGTGACTCAATGAGTTGATTTACTTTGGAAAATTAACAATTCAGGATTACTTAATTGAAAGGCACGTTGAAGTTGGATTTGTTAATTCAATTTTGTTAATACACTCTAATGTTATATTTTACGCGGAGTAATTTAATATACCAGAATATTTAATATGTAACACTCAAATTTGTTTTTCTTTTCTTTCGACTACTATGTATAATTGTATAAAAAATTTCTTAAATATAAAACATATTTCCTTAAGTCAATTTATACTGTAATTTTGACATTTATTATAGAGAATAAATTTTGGAAAGTAGCCTATAACTATTCGGCATTCGACCGAATATCTGAGGTATCCCGTACCGAATATCTGAGGTATTCCGTACCGAATATCTGAGGTATTCCTTACCGAATATACGGTATTCTGCAAAATAATTATTTGGTTACCAATTTGGTATTCGATATTCGGCAAAATCACTATACTGAAAATTTTCGGCATTCAGTATTCGGGAAAATTAATATTCGGTTTTCGGCCAAATCACTATTCGGCGCACTCCTAGTCAATAAGCCTGTGCCGTTTTGAGAAACAGCCGGTATAGGGTGATATTATTACCTACCGTCCATTTTACTCCCGGTAAAATAGTGCCGTGACAGAACTATACCCCGAGTATAAAATATCCCTGATATTCTTATGCAAGCCGCATACCACGTCGGATCGGATCGGAACGGAACGGAAATTTCTTTAACATGGAGTTAAATGGAAAAATTCCGTTCCGTTAAGATCCGATCCGACGTGGTGTGCGGTCTTTCACCTACAATGTATAAGAATGCATATGATATGGTTTGTTCGTTTCCGTTCCGAACCGTTCCGATCCGATCCGACGTAGTGTGTGAGAAGCTTTACCCCTCTCCCTCATCTTTTTCGTTTCCCGTACATTTTTAAGTCGATTGGGGGGGTACAAATATAATGTGATGCAAACACTCTATATTTTAACACGTCAGAATTTATTTTTTAAGAAACTGTTTTACCATTTTAATGACAAAAAGTGCAGTTTTAACAAAATTTTGAAACTTATGGCATAGTTTCCTTCTTTTTCTTTCACTTTTGTACGTACTTTCTTGTTGTTCAAAAGTCCAGGGAGGGGGGGGGCAAGCTCCCTGTGCCCCCTGGCGGACATATGCAAGAGTTATCAGATCCGAGTTTATATACATGCGCATTTAAAATGCATTTTCTCGAGTCTTATGTTATCCTTATTCCGGGAATATAATTTGCCTTTGACACACAATTCAGTCCCATTATTATAACAGTGACGTGAAATAGAAATCTGCATGTCCACAATTTTATCACAAATATTTTCATCTAAGAGTTTCGTGGTTTGAAATTTAGAAAATGGTCAACTAATATAATATTGTTTCTTCAATTTCCTCTTGAAAGGAGCTACAAAACACCTCAAAATGAAACAAAGAATAGTTTATACTTTCTTTGATATTGTGGTTGTTTTGAGTTTCTTTTCAAATGGAAATTGATGAAAATTAGCCAGTAAACCTCATGATGGAAATTAATATACTTTCTTTCACACAAAAGAACAAATATATATAAGCACAAGAAACAACATATTTCCAACTACTCACCATATATACATTAGCAATCAATAAAAGAACAACAAAAACCGAAGATTTCATGCTTTAACAGTAACAGAACTTTTTTGTCAGTGTCGTATGAAGCTGACGCTTAAATGTACAAGGATTTTATGAGATTAGCCACACTTAAAAAAAAACACCGCGGTTATTAAACATAGAATGCCTTTGTCGGTTGCGACAGGCTATTTCCAATTTTTAATTGGCGTATACATTAGAAAAAGCTTTCGTGTTTGAATTTCTGACGATGCATTCAAATTTTAATAGCGACATGCATTAAAATTGTAGGTTAATTTATATTTTCAAGTGACGTTGGATTCACGCATTTAGAATATATTGCTTAAGTTTGATTTTATTTTACAGGAAGTATAAAGCATTAGATTCTAAAGGCATCTAAATTAAAGTAAGAATATCAAAATTTTCGTGTTATAGATCTTTGATAGCCTTAATCAAAATATTGAATTATCCTATTACTGTATTCACGGAAGACACGAAAAAATGTATATTTTAATTTTAGTAATATAGGTTACTAAATGATGAATGTGACGACAAATATTTAGAATGTCTTCATCAAAAGTGATTACTATTTTCATATCAAGATCGCACCATTTCGAAAGCTTCGAGTGATTGAGTTAAAGAGCTATTGAAAAGATGACTGCTGCACGCATTAACCAAGCTTCCAATAATTATGTAAATCTGCAGCAATGAATTCCATTTAAAAATAATAATTTCTGGACCTCCGATGTAAAAAGTCAGCTTCGCTGTCGCAACGTAAGTTGTGAACTCATAACTAACTTATTAATATTTGTTTAGTATCCTTCAGTTCTTCCGCGCCTTCATTTCAACTTCATACAATTCAATCAATCTTTCAAATTAATCAATCACATGTTTCCACCCACTTTAATAAATAATACTCAAATTTTATTTATAATTCTGCGTAAGGGATTGTGACAGTTCTTTAGGAAATCTTTGGGTAGATTTTCAAAAGTTCCAAACGCCAAAAAATCCGTATTTTAAATATGGAAGATTTGTTAATTCATAACGAGAAAGTAGAAACTATTTTGACCAGACGCAATTAGATGAGTAGAATTTTCATTCAACAATTATTATTATTACTATTATCAAAGATTCTGGGTGCTATGGTTTATCCTTCCACCCGTCACCATTTTTGAAAGTTTATAAAGATACATACTACAGTAAATGTAATGTAGAAGATTACTTTTGCTCAGAAAGTTAAAGACTCACACCAACCACAACAAAAAATGAGATATATTTTTTTTCGTGTAGTATAAACATTTCCATGATGATCGGCGAAAAAATTATAAATTTCAGTCTTATCGTTCCCGAGTTATGAATGCCTGATGACGTCATAGAGGTTCAAAATAAAAATACCGAAAGCTCCTAACCTGATTATGTAAAAATAAAAAAAAATATTAATAGGTACAGTTATGGAAGGTCATTAATGGCCGACAAGAACAAAAGTCCTCAATTTAGGAGCAGTTTATATTTACAAGTCTGGTGTCCGTGTGCCCAGTTTGCATCCTGTACTCACCATTAGCACCTCTAGCAACTATACAACCTGTGGTAATCAAAACAATTGTAGTTTTCGTCTATCAGGCCATTAATTACTACGAAGCGTCCTTACGTCATCTGAAGGTCAAGCGAAGTTAGCACCTGCCATCTTGGACTGTGCATCAGCTGTTTTCTAGTGCGTGGTTGCCAAAGTTTTTCACGGTCACGATGACGACCATCGAAGAAAAGTTAGACCAACTTATCCTTCAAGGTGATACGGTGAATAAAAAGTTAGACTCGATTCAAACGGAAGTGGACAAAATTGAACACATACAGGAAGATATCGAAACTTTAAAAACGGATAATATTCTACTAAAGAAAAACAACGCTCGTATGGCCAATGAAATGACAGATCTTAAAGATAAATGTGCCGAATTAGAAGACTATTCGAGAAACGCCAACATTCTTCTAACAAATATCAGCGAAGACGCGTTTTCGGCAGACGATACAAACTTTACTGAAAAATTAGTGCTTCACGTTAACAGCCTTATTCCGAACGCTATTTCAGCCGAATTTATCATTAATTCACATCGTATTCCATCACGATCCGGAAAATGTCGTCCTATAATCATTCGCTTCTTAGATGAAAGATTCAAGAAAAAGCTCATCAGTGACATCATAAACGCTCAATTTCCGTTCAATTTTAGTGAGGACTACTCAGCGAGATCGAAACAAAAACGGTATTATCTGCTTAACATCTATGCCAATGCCAAAAAAAAGAACTTGAAAGTGAAACTACGTGGTTTAAAACTTATCTATGGTGAAATGGTTTATTTTTTCAATTTGGATAACATGTGTCTGTGCTGCAGAGACGGGTCTTTGGTTAAGTCTGGTCTTTTAATGGATTGCCTAATTATCGCAAAAACTCAAAAACGCCGTCGTACCAACTCAATGGAATCAGACTCCAAGAATGATATGTACCAATCACCGAGAAGAAGAGCAACACCTTCCACTGCTAAGGCTTCTCAAATGGCAACAACATCCACTTCTAATGCTATTCAAATTACGACAAATAATTGACATCCTCAGGCCTGTGATATTCAAAAGCATGATAGGACTAATGATTTAAACCAAGGTATTTGTTTGACCAATGATTTTGCAACCCTCTCAATATGTTCTTACAATATTAACGGTCTAGCATTCAAAAAGCTAAACAATTTAGATTTTTGTAACTTTTCTACCAACTTTGATATTCTACTTTTGCAGGAAACATGGAATAGCAACGACAAATTACTCATTACTAATAAGGTTTTCTCTAATTTTCAAATATTTGAAAGCTTAGGAACTAGGAAATATACTAAAGGCAGGAACTCTGGAGGAATTCTTTCACTATTCAAAAAAAATATTTTTTTAATAACCAACTCAAAATTACTGGATTGGATTCACATTTTTCAAATCAAACTTCTAAACAATAGATTTCCAGATAATTCTAAAAAATTCTTACTATTCAATGTATACATTAACCCTTCAATTACTTTATCTAATTTTTCTGAAAAATTAAACTTTATAAAGGAGAACTGTAATGATTCATGCTTAAATCTGATCACAGGAGATTTTAATTGCCGAATAGACAATAAGATTCAAAAGAACTTCTGTAACACCGATTTATTTTCGTCCACTAGATTCTCCAAAGATTTAACCATCAACAGTTTGGGAAAAAAATTCATAGAATGGTTCAATTCAAATAATTTCAATTTATTAAATGGATGCTCTCCTTCAGACATCACTGGTGAATTCACTCAGATTAGCCCCTTCTCTGGAGGTATTATTGATTTTGCTTTTTTTAATTCTGAATTTGCTGAATCTTTTTGTGACTTTGAAGTTCTGAATTACTCCTTTTCTGATCACTTTCCAATCCTTACTTCATTAAAAACTTACCCTCATGGAACTCCCCAATCAAGACTAAGCTCGAAAAGTAATACTCCTAAGGCTTACCTTTCAAGAAAAATCTTGAGTTCACCGATCTCAGACAAGGTAATCAACGATTTGAATAGAAAAATAGAATTTCTAGATACCGGGGACCCTGCAAATGACTTCATCAAAATTTACAGGCAAATAATTACTGATCATAAGTTACTTCCAATTCGCAGAAATAATAACTTCATTAAGAAACATCCTTGGTACGATGACGAATGCCATAACTTAAAAAAGTCTCTAAATAAGGCCTTAAAATTGTTGAGAAACTCCAATAGCGATAACGCCCTAGTAAATTATAGAAAACTAAGAAATCAATATCAAAAACTACTAGCCAACAAGGAAACCAAATTTCACGAAAATATTTCTCTTCAACTATTAAATTGTAAAAGCTCCACCTCATTCTGGAAAATTTTAAATAAATGTAAAGCTAAAGGCTCTTATTCCTTTCCCGAATCTGAGGATTGGGAAGATCATCTAGACGAGAATTACCCAATTACTTTCGGACCTAAATTTAACTATAGTTCTAAGGTAAATAACCCTGTATTGGGCAGTGAAATCACCATTAAAGAAGTTAAAGCAGCAATAAAACATCTTAAAGACAAATTCAATCCTGATTCTGATTTCCTTCCAACTTGCCTTTTAAAGAAATTTTCTAACAAAATTCTAATTAAATATACTGAAATTTTAAATTTTGTTTTTCGCACAGGTGAATTCCCAGAAAGTTGGAGCTTAACGAAATTATTTCCTTTGTACAAAGGCTCTGGAGATCGCATGAAAACTGAAAACTACAGAAGAATTGCATGTCAAAACAATTCAATAAAAGTGCTACATAAAATTCTAGCCATGAGATTCTGTCAATGGATGCTAGAAAGAAATCTAATAAGTTTTGAACAAGCTGGCTTCCGAGCCGGTTACTCAACTTCAGATAATATTTTCACTTTATTAAATTTATTAAATCACACCAAAAACAACAAAGACAAACTTTTTCTAGCTTTCATAGACTTTTCAAGAGCTTTTGATGCGATCAATCAGGACTATCTATTTAACATACTTATTAAATACGAAATTGATTCAAAATTTTTAAACTACATTATTAAATTCTTCAATAAGGCTCAAGTTTATCTTGAACATGGAAGGAACTTTTGCTCCACTAACTTTAAAATAAGTGAGGGCGTAATGCAGGGTGACCCGCTTTCCCCCTATTTGTTTATTCTGGTTATGGAAGACTTAATAAAAAAAATCAACGATTCAAACACAATTCATTCCAAGATTTTCAACTCTAACATTTTAAAATTAAAAATTCTGGTCTATGCCGACGACGCATTACTGATTAGCAAATCCATACCTGATCTACAAAGAATGTTTAACAGCTTATTAGAATTTTCCATCGAAACTAATCTAAAGGTAAATTTATCAAAATCTAAAATAATTCCCTTCAACACTCCAATTACCAAATCTGGGAAGTTCCATATCAATTTTAATAACATTAAAATTGACTTTGTAGATCAGTATAAATATCTGGGAATTGTTTTCGATAACCACTTAAATTTTAACGCACACATTGAATTCTTAAGAAACAAAGTCAATAGTGCAATAGGCCAAACTTTAATAGTTCTATTCAAAGCCAAAATTAGAAATTGGTTTACAGCTCTCAAAATTTATAGAACTAACATCATACCAATGTTAACATATGGTAATCTAATTCTAAACAACGAACATTTAGATTTACTCAATTCCTCTCAACTGAAATTCGCTCGGCAGTTTTTGAGCAGTAACAATTTTACCGCCAACCATCTACTAAAACTAGAACTTGGAATGTGTGATGACTCACTAATTCTACTAAAAAGACAATTTAAATTCATCTCCAATTTATTGATTCCTTCTAATAAATTCAGTAATCAAATCTGCTCATTGGTTTCACTATCGTCACCACATTTTGTTGAATCATTAAGATGGTTCAGGACTTTTTTAAATTCTTGCATCGAAGAAAGTGATCAGAAAATGTTATGGAATTGGTTCATCTGCGGAGACATTTCCATAGCTGAAAAATTAATGAAATCAATTATATTGAGATCCCATACAGACGATAAAAATAAATTTAAGGAAAATCTCCTAAATTCGAAGAACCCAAACATCATGATTACGGATTTTGGATATTTTGGACAACCCAGTGGATATTTGAATAGGAACTGGCCTCTTCACTTAACAAAATTAAATTTAAAACTAAGACTTTACTTTAAGGGGTCTTTTTACTTTCAAAAATCAAAATTTTTCAACTACCCTCTTGAAAATTGTCCTTACTGCAATTCTAACTCCCTTATAGATCTCAACCATATTCTTATTGATTGTCCTTACTTTTTAAATCTCCAAATTAAACATCTCAGCTGGATGAATCACGAAACTCCATTTAAAATAATTACCTTCAATTTAGATCCTCCAAAGTTACTGAACCTTTATAATTTCTTTTCTGAAGCTAAACTCTTGTTAAATACATAAATCCTATTCTCATGTTTCCTTTTCTTTATTTTCTTTATTTTTTTCTCCCTATCTCTATGTTTAGAGACATTTAATTCTAAAATTATGTTGTTATGTAAAATTTTATTATTTTTCTCTTCTGATTATTGTTATTTTGACTTTTGCAAATAGATATTATGCCAACAACATCACCATATTCTTACAGCATTCTAATAATTACTATCTCTTATGTCCAAAATATACATTCTTTTGTAACACCATTTGTACCACAGGCCAAAGAGCCTCTATGTACTGATTAATAAAGAACATATATATATACAAGTAGATAATATGTATTTTTGAGGAGACAATAGTTGTATGATTATTACTTAATGTGAATGAGAACCATATGTAGTAATTCAGAGAGGAAATAATAAAGTTTTAATAAGAAATTACATATTTACAGCATCGAGAACCATCACGTATGCGGATCGAATATGATGCCCTCACCACACTTGCTGGGTGTCGTCTTACCTCATTCGGCAGACCACCATTGGTACCAGTGGTACATATATGAAATACTGTGTCCTTTACTGTATATACGACGAGTGACTTAAACACGTTCTGCGTCAATCCATTGTATTTATGTATTCCTGATCGTATAAGTATATTTTTAGACACGCAGTGTTTTGGAAACCCATTCGGGGGAAAAAAATTGGAAATAAAATTAATATCATAATTATGCATTTCATGTGATTAAGTAAATGGAAACAAATATGAAACAATAATTTGCTTAATTATTTAAACAAGTTGAAAAATAGTACACATTGGGGATTATTATTGCATGTCAATACTATAGTAATTAACAATATAACATAGTTTAGTGCATCCGGTATTTGTTATATTCTTTAACAAGCAGCATACAGCAGAGTATAATTTCACCACACCCATGCAATGAAATATATGATGCTTAATAAGAAAAGTATTATACAGAAACCTATTATAATGGATGTTATAACTTACAATATACTGTTTGTTCTGATGAATGAATAAATTATATTAACACCATCACCTAACTATTACAATGAAACAGTATTACGGGGAATATTGTAACATCGGGGATATTTCAGGTGATAATAATAATATTATGTTACAGGTGCTGTGAATGTATTTATAGTTTATTTGGAAGGAATATATCAGTCAGTAGCAATCTTTTCGTATAATGAAGTCTATGCAACGTGCAAAGCTATTAAACAGCAAAATGAGCAAATACACACTACAGGTAGCGTTGTAATAAATTAATCATACACCGGCGGGAATCGAACCCAGCACCTCCCGATTACGCGTCGCGCCGGCGCGTCAAGACTCACAAAATTAGTGCAACGATGCCTGTGGTGTTCGTATTAGTTGCTTAATTGAATATGTTGGTTATGTTGAAGTGATATAAAAATGTGATTTGAAAATATTTTCTTAACAATTATTGTAAAGAAGTTTAATTTAATGGATTAGTTGAGCTCATGAATTAATATTGGCGACTCAGTAAATTTAAAGTTTGGAAAGTTCATAATTTTTTACACTGACTCGTGAGATAAAGTTGATCAAAAAGGTATCATGCTTCAATTTTTTCGATTAACTCTAGAAATGTGCATCCTTATCACATTTCTATATTCTGCTTTTCGCTGAACAGAATTCAATATATTTTGAGAAATCCGTACAGTATTATTTTGAAGTCATTCAAACTGTAAATTTGTCTTAATTAATTTGCATTGGTTATGATCATTTTTGACATACGGTACCTCACGTTTTACAGCAGTGATGGTGAATTTTTTTCATCCTTCTGAAGATTTCCACAAAATCCGGCTGTGGGAGTTAACCAGTTCCTCCTTCTAATTTTATCAAAGTACTTAGTTTTGCCTTTTAATGAATGTAATGACGAACAATAACTACGTATAATCAGAAATTGACGCATTTCTACTGATAAATCAAACAAAAGGAATTATTAGAAGAAAATTCAGTATTTCGGTACACGTATACTTAAAGATAATGAGAACTATGGGGGGTGGCAATGGGTCCACCCTGCAGAAATAACTCGCTGTAATTATTTTTTTCGTAATTATATAATTTCATCATTGTCAACAGACATTACTTGCATAATAAATAGCTCTTCGTTTTTTATTGCTATTCTTCTCCACAGTACCTTACATGAATGTTAAATGATTTCTTTCGAGTGAAACGATGTGTGAGTTTACGTAAGTTACCACTGCTTTTAAAACTATATAACAGATCGGTGTCGGAATGCTGACTTCGTAAAAGTATTTTTGAATGTCTAAGAATCTAACTAATCTAATGCGCATAATAGGGTTCAAAATTTTAAAACTATGACATCTCATTGTTGTTTATTTTGAAACATATGTGATTAGCTTCTACCAATTGTTACTTTACGGTGGGTAATCCAGCCGTAAGATGTAATTTATAATTATATAACATACATATTGCACGGAATATTCTTGCTATATGATAGGATCAAGCATACAGGTGCTTTACCACTATTTAGCCCCTCAAGAAAGTACAT
>JAQFYR010000397.1:0-13128 GCA_034694985.1 Campodea silvestrii
TTTCACCCCCCACCCCAAAATTATTACCCACCACCAAAGTTTTTGCGCACCACCTGTCCCTTGTGGGCTTCCGTACAATTCCATTGTAGAAGGTGAAATTTTTAGTTTCAATTGATGTATAAAAATATTTAGAGAAACTTATCAAACTAAAGACGAGAACGTATACATCATGCCATAGAAAATATATTCGATACATGTTTAGGAACAGAAAGTGTTTTTCAAACAGTTTCACTTGTGCAATTATGATTGATATGAACATTGTATTCTTTTGTTTTTCGCTCACGCGCCCCCAAGAAACTTGGAGCCCTAGGCAGCTGCCTGAGTTGCGTTTATTGCGTTAATACGGCCCTGCCTGTAGAATGATTTTAGAAAAAAAAAAAAACAGCCAATCACACAGGAGAATCTATAAGGTTTTCTTACAAGACGATCAGTTCGCTAAAGTTGTCTATCATTGTTGGTACAATGCTCATGAATTGGCGCTGTTTTTTTTTTTTTTTTACTAAACAAGGACACACACTTACGCAATACCCCGTATAGTTGCTTAACCTGCTTGATGATTAGATTGAATTTAGTTGCCGTGATATCTTCATTGCCGCTATATTTATTAAACATATAAGTTTATAACTATAAAATAATTCGACTACCAGTAATGCTCCATTAGATCTTAAAGATTACATGCATTTTAAATCCCTCTGTTATTGAACAGTGCTCTTATCTTTAACAGGCATTCGACAAAAACACAGATGAAGCTATAAATGCAGGTAACATCTATTATATTGAATTACAGGTATACAGATACACGTTACATAAGTTTCTAAAAGTTCAAATGATATTCAGCAACTCAGCATGAATCAATGTACAGGGTATGTTTATATATAAAAAAAAGTTATATACTAAACTGCAAAGGTTTAGAGACAAGAAATGGTTACACAAAAAATAAGATAAGGATCTTCGACATAAAATAATTATTCAAGAGAATGCCATTTTAGATGGAAAAGATAAAATGAAACTACATGTTACTACAGTTTAAACAAACAACACTGAAACTCGAAATATGTTTAAAACGTGTTATTTCTAAAATTTTATGTATCAAAACAACTACGTTAATTATTTCGAAAATGCCATCAAAACTACACGAAATCCATAACCCAAATATTGGAATTGAGGATTCCGTTGAATTCGCTGCGAAACTCGAGGAAATTTTTATAGGTGCAAGGAAGCTGCAGAAGACTACTACAAGTATGCGCTGTGGGTGTTCGAGTAAATCCGTCTGTATTTATAAATGTTACTTGTAATTTATCTTGCGTAATCATATCCGATCCCGTACAAAAACGAAGAAACGATTCTAAGATTTTGTCATCTGATTCACGAATGTATTTTTTCAGGTAGCCGTAAGTTTGAAGCATTTCTGTTGTTAGGACTGTGTCACTGTCGACATACAAAAGTTTCAAAATATTTCTTGGGGTTGGAAGTAATACAGAATATATATTTTCCAAGGTCTCTTTAGTCATGAGGTTGCCAATTTCAGTTGACCACACGTCAATTATAAACATGGGTTTCTGTATTAGCTCTTTGTGTGCTATATCGTCTATTAGTTTCTTTATATTGTCCTCATTAGGAATCCATTTGCAATCTAGATTCTCTAAGATCTCTGACAATTCTTCCTTATCAACAGTCGAGAAGTCTTCTAAGGCACTTTTCAGTATCGCCGAATCGCTGTCACACAGTGTTTTCATAAATTCAGCAGAAATATCACACGAGTGTCTTCCAAATACGCAGTATTCCACAAATGGTAATGCAAGTTTGCTAGGAAAATACCTCTCTTCCCTCCAACCTTTCGAAATAACAGCAGCGATAGCCCTCCATTCCTTTTCACCGAAGTCATGTCGCAAGCATGGAATTTTCGATTTAGTCCCCGTTGTACACTTCTCGTAGAATGTACTATAAAATTCGGTAAGGCAGTCCCGAAAAACACCACCGTTGTCTACTCCCAACTCTTTCTCGCCGTTTGGGAGTATTACAGTCACTTTAAATTTATCGAGAGGTTTAGCATGATAGGTGAGCATAACAGCCAGGAGCTCAACGAAAACATTACCTCGGTGAACTTCGATGCAAACTTCGGGAGACTGGCTTGACCATGAATCTCCTTGATCCGTAATACTAATCGGCGAATTTGGAGTATGTTCGTTTGAAACCTGAAGAACGCGTGCGAAGGTACTATTACTGTCGTTAAAGTTGCCGATATCGAAATCATCACCAATATAGTTGGTATAGTACGGTACTTGTTCTACAGACTCGTGTTCTTGGAGATTTGCATTGGAATCATCAGTGGATTCTTTTTCCTGGTATTCACGATCTACATTATGCGTGACAGCAGCAACTTCATCACCTTTTAAGAATTGTGTTGAAAGATATAACCGTAATACTTTCAGTCCAGATATTTCGTACATTTTTGACACGCTCATATCATGGGGAATATCACTATGTTTGAAATCGGAAATGCCAAACGAAAAATCACACATGTCCCCTTTCGGCGATGTTCCATTCGGAAAAAATATTTCTTTTCCTGCAGCTATAAGCTCTAGTTTCTTTGCATGCCTTGAAACGGATAATTTCCGTGTACCACCACCTTGTTTTAGACGAACCTGAAAGTAAAAAATAAAATAAAAATCACAAAAAAATAATAAAACAAAAATCATTACATCTTAGTTTCAGAATTTTTTTTCCTTGTGTCTTTTTCTTTGTTTTGATTCCTGCCCAACACTTACATGGATAAATACGAACTAATAGAGAGATTTAGCAAACTGACCAGTGCTTGTAGAAATGGTCTTGTAAAAAAGTTCAAAAGATTTTCTTTTATAAGACTTTTTCGTTTGTTTAGCTACAAATCTTTCATAAATTTGGACTAGAAAATCAACATCACTGCAAAAATAAATATCGTATAATAGAGTGTTTTTGTCATCATAATGTAGGTCTAGCCTATTTAGCTTTACCTCGATTATGTGAATGGGACTAAACCACTTTTTGTAGTCTGCAAAACGGCCTGCAATTTGAGGTTAATACATAAAAAAAATCCCGCAATTTTTTAATTTCGTCTGCTATGCTCCAAAAAACCCCAGCTTATAGAATGATTCTAGAAACCTTTTTTTTTTCTAAAAAGAGAATTTCAAATTTCCTCCCAGTACTTCACCAGAACCGTGAACATGCCAAGCATCCAATCACACAGAAGAATCTACAAATTACAATCCCTGTTTACAAGACGGTCAGTTTGCTAAACCTGTCTAGTAAATACATTATAGTACATTAGTACTAGTAAGAAACCAGCTCCGCAACAGTTGTGCAGGCGTCAGGAAGACAGCTTACTTTCATTTAATGTTTTACGTAAAATAAACATTTCAAAATATAAATGCTACCGTACATATAATAATAACATGAAAAATTATAATAAAAAATAGGACGTAATTATGACTTGTAGCAGCTCAGCACCGTCATATGTAACAATGATAAATAACATTTCAAACAATGAGTAACGTCTTTTCATTGGACGAAAATATTTAAATATAAACATATTATTGTAAGCATATATTTGTGTTAATTAATAAGTAAACAGTTTCCACCCACTGGCATATCACTTCCGCACGTTCTGTTCTGCTAGGTACTGTTGTTCTTGTAACTATGCTACCTGCTCGAAAGTGCTTAGTGCTTTCGTTGAGCAGCACAGTTACTGACGGTATTAATATGGCAGGAATGCACCAATGGCTTCCCTTCGAAGCTTAAAATTCACAGCGAAGGAAAACATTTATTTTACAGGTCCCTGTCCATTTTTAACTAAAACAAATTACATAAAGCACTTTTGCAAAATATTTTTTTGCCAAAAAAAAAATAAAATTACCTATCAGTATTAAAAACACTCATAAACACTAAAATAAAAATTAAACTGAAGGTTCTGCATAAAAAAGCCGACATTTTTAAATTCACAAGATCTAGACAAAATGTACTAGAAAAGATCTGAAACTGTACTAGAATATTTGAAAAATGTACTAAATGGTAATTTTACCTTTCAAATCTATTATGCTTCATGATATTTTCTAGTACATTTTGTCTAGATCTTGTGAATTTGAAAATGTCGCTTTCTTGTGCAAAAACTTCAGTTGAATATTTATTTTAGTGTTTATGAGTGTTTTTCATACTGGTAGGTAGGCCAAAACATTTTGTTGCCAGATAATATCCAGCAAAAGTGCTGTATGCAGTTTGTTTTAGTGAAAAAGAGACAGGGACCTGTTAAACAAATATTTTCCTTTGCGGTGTATTTTAAGCTTCGAAGGGAAGCCATTGGTGCGGTCTGCCATATATACTACCAGCAGTAACTGTACTGTTAATGAAAGCTCCAAGAGCTTTGGAGCAGATAGCACACTTACAACAGTATCTACTGTTCTGCATGCTTTCTGCATTTAAACATACAATACTACTAACATAAGAATAAGGATTTCAAAGACAACTCTCAAAATCATACTTCTTTATGCAATGTCTTTTTACATGTTTTTCAATTGTACATAAGTTATTGTGTATAAAAAACAGTAGGCGCTTCCCTGATTAATTATTATAAACTTTGCTCGTTCGTAAAAAGAAAATAATAATAATAATAAAAAACCGAATTAACATTCGTTTGATTAGTTTTGCAGCAGTAGTACAACGTGTGTTCTTTATTTTTAAATATAGAATTGTACTGAATGCCGTACAGCCCGGTTGGACTAATATAAGTTTTACTACGGTTTTGCAGTACCTTGAAATGTTAGTGGATAACCTAATTTATTTATGAAGTACGTTTTAGATGTTGGCATAACGTACATTAATAACATTACCTTTCACTCAAGGCCGTATACAGAAACTTTTTTCGGGGGGGGGGGGAGATTTTGCTCTGAAAAGTTTCGGATATGTATACAAAATTTGCCCGAGCGAAGCGAGAGCGAAAATTTTTACAATTTTCAGCACAAAATGTGCAGTTTTAGTGTGATCTTTAAGAATATTTTTAAAAATTTTACAATTTTTTCTTTCTTTTTTCCTTTTTCTTCTGAATTTTTCCCATTTGGGGGGGGGGGTTGAACCCTAAGAACCCCCCCCCTATATACGTCCTTGCACTATCTCTATAATTATGATATCGAAAATCGCAAGTAAAAGTATATCATAGGCTAAAGGAAATTTAGACACTACACCTACACGAGCACTACGAAGTGTATTATTTATTTTGTTCCTTAAATTAGATAAACAATACGAATTAAAAACATGAATGTGAAACTTCATCGGAATGATTAGTATGCTCAAGATAGAATGTTCCAAAAAATTAACCGGCTTGTGGTATGTTTTGACTTGTGAAGTTACGATGCATTCAGATCAGAGCAACACAAACTAAAATAATCCAGGAATCTTCAGCATATATACTGTAATTTTGATATCATACCAGCAGTAGTTTACAGAACCGGTAATACACCTTCCAGCAGCTAATTACTTTTTAACTAAGTTTCGGAGGAAATCACAACTAAAACCACTTTTAAGCATTGAACTGAAAGCTCGACATTTTTTTTTATTTTTGCCATTTTGAATGAGGAGGTATGACTTCCATAAAGCTGTCCGGACATCCTAAAAATGAGGATATGTCCGACTAAAAGCGGACGTATGGTAATCCTATATCGTAGCATAAATTATGGAACTGAAAGTAACTCAATGTTTACAATTTCTAGTCTTCCTAGTTCATACGCATTCCAATGCTTACTTGTACAAAAGAACCAAGATCTTTTTCCTTGTGGAGCCAACCCATCTCCACTGTTCTCGTTGTTTTCTTCGCAGTGAAAGTCGACGAAGACGGTAATTCATCCCGTTGCTGTTCTTGCGGTTCATCAGCAGCTTGCTCATCTTCTGAAACAGTGTCGGAGCTACCCTTTGAACGCTTAGATGACATACCACCAATCTTTTGCCGCAGTCGATCTATTAGAGTCTTTTTTCTCTTTGACATCAGAGGAATTGTATTTCTCTTACAAAATTCAGATACAGCAATCCGGTCACCATACTTTGGTAAGAACGTTTTCAGTTGTTCATCACTCATGACCTTCACACAATTTTCGTCAATCTGAAAACAATAAATATTAACTATAATTTGTTTTATCACTGATATCGCTTGGCTACTGCTCCAATGGTTTGTAAAATCTGGAGCTAAAATTAATATATTCTTGCATGTGTAATAACCTACTAATAATTACATTTTTGAAAATTGCAATAAGACCGGGGTATAACAGATGTCGGAAAATGTAATTAAAATATTTATTTACAGGGAAGTCGACTATTAGGCGTTTTTGGCAACTTGGAAATTTTTCACAAAGTGACACTCCATGTAACGTGATTTGCCTGATTGTATTTGTTGTTCTAAATACAGTTATACCTAACGCAACATAAAGTAGTAGCCCCACGAACTATACCTCAAATTTTCGCCGTTCCTCTACTGTTTTCGACACATCCTCACTTTTAGTATACAAACCTTTGATATGTAAAATTTAAGAATAATGTTAAATGTTTGTTAGTGAATTAAGGTTAGTTATTATAACAGGCATCATTGCATTAATTAAATAACAATTTAAGACAAAGAAAAAATTTATTCTCCAGCGGGAATCGAACCCTGTGCCTCTCGGTTTAGCCCCAAGAGTGCAGACCACTATACACTACGGAGAAGCCAGATTTTTACTTCGTTTTAAACTGAAATAACTACAATACCATACAGAAGCAACAACTATTGCACAATTCACTATATGTAGAGCATTGCATGACTTTCTTATAATTTAAAGCTAAATGTTTGATTTGCTGACATATTTTTATAAAAAAACAATTATTTGACACTTAACCCTGAGCGGTGTATTTTTGTTGTAAGAAAAAGGAGTCGCAATTCCTTCTTACAGATTCGCCAAGAATTCTATCTTGCAAAACATAAAACTTAGCAAGAATCTTTATTTTTGTTATTTTGTACATTGCCAAACACCTTTCCTTGAGAAATGAGGAAGACACTACGTCAAATCAGACTTGCAGAAAACGCCTAAGGTTATATATACGGCTGCAAATACGTATATATACGTGGATTATGCAGTTTCCCATTTATACAATAATTATTATCAGTTACAGTATGTTCCGTTTTTCAGCTTTTTGCTTTGCCATGAGTTTATATGATTTTCCGTGTATATACGAATATAAAATGCTGATGTTCTGATTGTCGCTGTCAAGTGAATGAAAATATCATAAAGTTTCAGAACTGAAATCATCAGCGTCGGAACGGGGGGACAAGGGGGGCACTTGCCCCCTCCCCCTGAACTTCTGCTCAACCAAAAGTAGTCGTAAGAAAATGAAAGAAAAATAAAAAATACGTGAAAAAAATGACAATTTCAGTTAAAATAACCTTAAAATTCTCACTCTTCAAGTGCAAAACAATAAACTTTTCGCGCTCGCTCCGATCGGACTTTAATTTTGTGTAAAAGGAACAATTACAGTAAAAAGAAGGGCTTAAAATTTTCTTTTTCGTAATAAAAACGTAAATAAAAAGCACTGTTTTCAGTGGGTGTCCATGACTGAAATACCCATACTTTGCAAGGCATTCATCTAACACATTCGTAAATATATGCGATACTCAGAAAGTTAGAATGCACAATATATATTTTCCTAAAACATATTGCTAGATCATAATTCACAAGGAAAATGGTATCAGCGCTTCAACCATAATCTCTATATAAAAAAAGTTTTGTTTCATATCGGTCTAGCTTTTTTTTTATTGACATACCAAAACTACTATAAGCCTACGTGATGTACAAAATAACACTTTAAATAATGATGAATCAGAACAACGAAACATTTTCTTTTACATTTTGCAGCAACAGACTTCGATGCAATGGCTAGATAGCAAACTTTTGAAAATAAGTAAATTTACTAGCTGTTTCTAAAATGAAAACACCATACACTCTACAGGTGCATTTCCATAACGAGTGTTGGTGTTGTTTACCAAAGCCGTAGATACGACTTTGCTAAGGAGGGGGTTCCGGATAGGATTTTAAAATGATTGTCAGTAATTTTTCAACGTAAAAGCCGGAGCGAAGCGAGGGCCGAACTTTTTCACTTTTCTTGGTCAAAATGTACTATTTTTACCCCCCCCCCCCCGCCCCAAACACACACAAGTACACTTGTATACGGCCTCCTTGTTATTTACAGCTTCCGAATGGAATTACCAGCTGGTGCTATTCGAATTCTCCCATGAATTGAATTTTGATAAAGTTTTTAAGCTTATGTGAATGGAATGGAATCATAGTTGCGGGTCGCCAGACGATAATGGCCGCTGCGACAGTTGGCCGCGGGAGCAGTTAGCTGCGGTGGCACTTGGTTCGCGGGGGCAGTTGGCCTCGGGGATATTTGACCGCGGTGAGTGTTTGCCACGGCGTGAGTTGGCCGCTGATTTCTAATGTTTTTTTTACATCCATGACAAAGTATAGGAGCATGATAATAGGGTGATAACATATATATATATATATATATATATATATATATATTTCTTTGTTCAAGGAGTTCTCAGTTGACGAATAAATTATACATTGTTATAGCAATATTTCAACACATTTATTATGCCTTTTTCAAGCTAAATACAAGAAGTCTTTTTCCAAAAATAATTTCAAAACAGACGCAGCAATGTTGCAGTTGTTTTAACAAAAAAAAGCGAAACTTAACTTCTTGGAAACAATTTATATAAAAAGAGGACAGAACTTGTTAAATGGAAACCCTACTACAAACCTTAGTACTACATGGGACCCTCTAATAGGAAAAGAAAGACGCAAAGTTTTATGAAATATGAAAATGAAACAATCATCTATCAACATTGCTGCATCTGTTTTGAAATTATTTTTGTAAAAAGACTTCTTGTATTTAGCTTGAAAAAGGCACAATAAATGTGTTGAAATATTGCTACAACAATGTATAATTCGTCAACCTTCCACAAATCATATATATATATATATATATATACACGCAACTTTACTCCGCGGCAACTTTACTTTCCGACCAACATGATCCGCGGCGAACATTCTCGCCTCTACCTTTCTCGCGGCGTGTTCTGACGAGGCCAACGTGCTCCTATACTTTTTCACGAACGTAAAAAAAAACACTAGAAATCAGCGGCAAACTCAGTCTCAAACCGTGGCAAACAGTCGCCGAGGACAAATATCCCCGCGGCCAATTGCCCCGCGAACATCTGTCGCCGGCTCGCCGCGGTCACGTGGCTATCACATATACGGCGTTCTATCTCACGGCTAAGTCGCACAGAAGTGACAGAACCCATGTTTGTACAGTCGTGCGCGATTTCAAATGCACTGGACGTTGTTTTGAACGTTTCAAGAAATTCCCCAGTCGCACTCAAATTCACTCGCTCGCAGCTTCTACAGCAAAAAGCTGTTTTGGAAATGCACCTTAAAAATTGTTAAAACCTTGCACTTACTATAGCATAATGAAGTGATTGCTACGTAGCAGCGGCTTAAAACTCAAGAAAATATATTATTTCATTTCCATGTAACAGTTCAAATGCTCAATAATATTAAAAAGAAGATATCAACGACGAAAAATTACATTTTCCATGAATCAGAAAAAAACTTACCTTTTCATTGATAAGGTGTAGAATGGTTTCTTCTTGTAATCCTCTCGCTCTTAAAAAGTGAATAAAATCACTGTCTTCATGATAAGTTGCAGACTGATGACTACATCCAGGTACAGCATTGTCATCCTCCATGACTGCTGTGGAAAACGAATAAAATTATGATTTAGACCTATACATCAATAATATTGTCATCTCATAATAATATTAATTATATTTCTTTCACAAGATTACCTTAGATTCGTAGTCTAAAACGACACAATACTTAATTTATGTCTCGTGAAAACTGCCGAATTGAACATTTAAGAGAAGGTGACTAGAACATTTTTAAGGTATGAGCTTGTGCCGATTTGAACATTCAAGATAAGATGACTGGAACAGTTATAAAGTTTAAGTTTGTCCCGAAAGTTGTTACATGTATGGTACCTCTCCTAGAGACAAATTTATTGATAAACTATATTTATCTCCACTGCTACTCCGGCTAATAAATGGAAAACGTGTTTCCCCTTTATTTAGTAACAAGGCCGTATATAGGGGAGGGGGGTTCTTCGGGTTCAACCCCCCCCCCCCCCAAATGAAAAAAAATAAGAAGGAAGAGGAAAAAAGAAAGAAAATAATGAGAAAATTTTGAAAAAAATTCTTTAAAATCGCACCAAAAGTGTATATTTTACGGTAAAAACCCACTATTTTGCGTGTTTGCAATAGATAATCAAGGGTCAGAGACTGGCGGTTCCACAGAGACTACAAAAGGGGTTCCAGCATTTAAGTAATTTACGCTCCGCTTATTTGTTTTTAGAAAGTTCATATAAGGTCTAATAATAAGTGACACTCACCTAAACTGCTTCTTCAATTCAATTTGTTTAAACAGTAATTGGTAAAATGGTAATATTAATTTCTTCTCAAAAGCTTCGACTCGTAAAGATGGAGTAGTCAAATTACTCAAGTATCGAACACAAACATCTTGTTGGCTGTTAACTCAACCGGGGAATCACCGATTGTAGCATCCTGTGTTCCTGCAACCCATACTACTTCAGAGAAGTTTTCTGTATAACTTCTAGGATAAACTTAGATTGGAGTTTGTTGCCATACTGGTTATTTCTTACAATAAAATTGCACCTATAATACCTAAATAATGCTTTTAGACAACGATTTCATATCTGCAAAACTGCAATTCATTTATACTCGCAGAAGTATTTTAATTTTTTTTAAACAATTATATATGCCCGGGAAATATAAAAGTATAACCTAAATGCATTCTGGTATTCTAGGATGTTTTGTTTTGAAATATTATGAATTTCTAGAACCCAATACAGGGCCTAAGTATATTTAAATTTTATTTAATTATTTTTATGATGTAGGGTAATATTGATATTTATTGATGGGATTCACTTGTATTCTGCATTCAATTATGTTTCCAGAAATTGACATTCTTATTTTAAATTGACATTCTACCTGAATTCCACTTTCTGAATTCAATTGCATAATATAAATTTTGACCAGATTTCCGCTACAGAAGCTGATTGGACATAATTATGGTGAACTAGAGCTGCCGCCTAGCTGTACCACGGTCGAACACGAAGCTTGCTTTGTTCGTGTATAGGTATTCTTGGTAAGGCTAGTTCAAGCTTCACGGCTGTTTTTACTCGAATTCAGCGCTAGTTTTTTTTTATTTTTTTTTAGCTCGATCCAGGGGAAGTTAGGAATTTATTACTGAATAGTCAATACTGAGACAGAGACAGGTTCGACTTTCCGATCTGTGTTTCAGATCGATTGACGGCATATAACCTATCCACTCATTGTCACAAATCTGAAATCTTAATACTAATCACTAAAATAATACGTACGTGAAGACCAAACACGGTAGCTCCAGCAGTCACTTGAATTTTGAACACTAAAGTTGACGCATTCCACTGATAAACCACGATGTAGATGATGAAATGAGGATAATGCAGAAAGTCAGGGCCCCGAGATTAAAGTCAGGGCCCCGAGATTAAAAGTCAGGGCCCCGAGATTAAAAGTCAGGGCCCCGAGATTAAAAGTCGGGATTATAGGTGAAAAAAAAAACTTCATGTGGCCCTTCTACGCTTTCGTAGAAGTACATTCTACCACCTAGTCGCATTTCTGGCACCGTCTCACCGTGCATGCAATTTTGGAGAATTAAGTTTAAAAGTAATGGTGGTGAAATTATGTGTCTTGGCTATTGTTATAATTTTTTTTTGTCACTAAGTGGGTAAATTTTTTCGCGGTCGCTATGCTATCGTGCTTAAATTTCGTGCTGTTTATCTTCTATGTGTCGAAGTTACACGGTTCCTTTTGGAAACGTCATCCTTGGAAACTTCGATATAACTTGTAAGGTTCGACCCTAGCCTGTTTATATTTTCTCATTCCACAGTTTAATTCTGTTTTATATAATATTTACTTTGTTACTTTAAAAAAATATAGGCGGTGTGCTATACGAATATCCGAGATATTTCTATATATTTGAAGAAACACTTACTTGAAGTATCACAAAAATGATAGTGATTCTCTTTTAATAATGTAAAATAATGTAACTACATGAAAAATCACATTAAAGAAAATAAGCTTAGAAATGATATGCAAAATTTACAGTAAGTTCTTGTCGACATAAACAGAAATGATGTCTTGAAAGGTATTCCACAATATTGAAATGAAACAGTTAATATTTTCAACAGAATTTGCAAATTTGAAATTTTAAACTCTAAAGATTTGTATGGCAAATTATTTGCTGATTTTACAAAAGTGAAACGTTTTTAATAAATAGCATCTATTACTTTTAAAACCTGAGATTTATCAATTTAATTTCTACTATTTGAGTTCTGATAAATAATTGTCTTCAACAAAATGTTGAATTTTAAATTATATTGAGAAGGTTAAATGCAAAGTCTCACCTTCGTTGTAATCACATCGTAAAGCTTGGTGTTGTCGCAGTTAGCACATCATAGTAGACCTAACACAGGGACTTTAGAGTCTTGAAAGCTAATATGTAATTCATCTTAGTTGTCAGTACAATTTTGGAAAATGCAAGTACACAAGATTATGCTAAATCTTGCATACTTTATTTTTTTTAACATTTTAGGAGAAAGTGAGCATTTTTTTTTTACTTGGAAATCATAATAGGAATGCTTATGTCACCTTGAATACACAAAAAAATGTAATCGCTCCACTCGGGTGTTTCATAGCTTTCCAATGCATCGTTTGGTACGCGTGACATAAGCCATATTCGGATTCGCCGTAAATAAGTGTCCTTCAAGACTCCTCATGATCACGTAAGGATCGCCCGATACCATTGGCTGCAATTTGAACTATTGTGAGAAGAAGTTTTCAAGGGGACTTCGAAGCGAATGTGACCGCGGTTATAATAATTATAACGGTAACCCGAAAATTCAGCGCGAACAATTCAGCGCACGAAAATTCAGCGCGCACAATTCAGCGCACGAAAATTC